>JARVJO010000365.1:22644070-22683825 GCA_031762555.1 Cynodonichthys magdalenae | reverse complement strand
TCCACGACCAGGACGAAAACCACACTGCTCTTCCTGAATCCGAGATTCGACTATCCGACGGACCCTCCTCTCCAGGATCCATGAATAGACCTTACCAGGGAGGCTTAGAAGTGTGATCCCCCTATAGTTGGAACACACTCTGCGGTGAGAATGTGAGGAAAAACAAAACAAAAAATAAAATCTAAATTAAGTATCTTATGTTGCATCTTTACCTTATACAGATTTGATTAATCAGCATCCAATGTGTTGCAAGTTTGTCCGTTCACACACTTCCCATTATACATACAGTATATGACCGTACATGCACTCTATATTTACAGCACTTTTGACAAACATACACTGATGAGCATATTGGGTGCATCAAACCACTTTTCCCCTAACTGGAAGACAACCATTTTAGCACCTAAACCACAGTCACTTAATTATTCTGAAAGTATGCTGACTTTTTAACACCTTTATCTGAGAGTGTTAGTCTAATCCTTGTGTGGTGAAGCTTCATCCTCACCAGCATTTTTTTTTCATACTGGCAGTGCTTTTATAATTTCTACAAATAATTTTCAGTGGATTTCACATCCAAGTACTGAAAATGGGCAGTTAAAAACACGCACAAATCAGCAACCAAACTAAGCCTTGGCTGGATTGAGATTTACTGTAGATGAAAAGCTTATTTTAAAAAGCCCACTGAGAGTCACTGTCGGTTCTTACTGCTCCTTATGCTGCTCAATGCATCTGCTACGTAATGTTACCCAACATCCAACTGTGGTTGTGATGGTTTTGTTGTTCTAGCAAGGACTTGGATAAATATTGCTAAATGCCAGTAAAAATATCTTGACACCAGAAGTTGATTTTTTTAACATATTGCCTTGAAAACAAAATACTGATGACATATTCACCACATTACACCTTTAAAACGTATTTAAGCTTTAAAAAGAAAATCCTCATAAATCTCTTTGTTTCATATTGCAATAATGAATATGTACCTCAGTGCTTTTCTGGAAAATATAAAATTTAGCTTTGAGTCCAACTCGGCTGCCTTCGAGTAGCACTGGCTCAGTACTCATCATTCAGTTGTGAAGATGAAAAAGATTATTAGTGTTAAAACTTTAGTGTATCTCTTTCTGACTATAAACCAGACGTGATAATGTCAAAACTTAGTGTGATATCTTGCTATGTAGGAATGCAATATATAAAATTAATTAAAAATAACTGTTCTTTATGCTGTTCTTATTCACAGTGATCTGGGTCAGAGCTCTTAGGTGTGTGAAACAGAGCAACTCTGGGTCAAACAGACATCTAGGCAAGATTTGGATCAACAGTTTTGTTAATGTCTAATAGGTTTTATACAAGCATTTAGCCGTGGTTTGTTTAAAATGAAAGAAAAATTACAAGTCACAGGCTTTCAAACTCAGGTGTCTCATGTGAAAGTTCACTGCAGTTTTCATTAAACCAATGTGTCACTATATGGCTCTGATTTTGTTCCTCCGTTTTATAACATAATCAGGTGTACAATCTGATAGGTTAATTCAAACTGACATACTAAAATAACACTTTTAAAAGGATAGCCAACCTGTCTAAACTGTGTGTCTCCAAAGTTTTCACAAAAATATTTATTAACACCTATGTCATTGTTTTTTTTGTTTGCTTTGTTTTTAATTTTTTCCCAGCTTGAACAAGTAAAACTGATTAAAAGCGAGCTGTGGAGACACATGTTTGGTCTTTTTTTAAGTTTTTGTTTGTCCTCAAAATGAACAGTGCAGATTTGTGTCATCTGTGTTTTTAATGGGATACTGCAACAATTTGAAAAACCTGCATCCACTTTTGTCATTTGTTGTTGTGGTACTTTTTTTTTTTTTTTTGAGATTTGGGACTTTTCTTTTGATTGTAGCTGATTTTTTTAAGCAATTGCTGTTTGACAAAAACAATTGAAGCAGAGCTCTTCAGTCACTTAAAAATGTTTTTAAATTAACCAGAAAACATCACTGTGGCAAACTTCCTTATCCCACTCAAGCATTTATTTTTAATTTAAAACAAAAAGAAATGCTACTTGGTTTATCGTTTTATAAAGGTAACACATTTCAAATGTGAGAATATTTAACTCTTAAGACATTTTCATAGCATTTATGTCTAATTGACATTTTTGTGCTTGTTACAGACAACGCCTCCCTCATGGACGTCCTTGGACTGATGTGGATTGTGCTTGTTGTCACAGTTACTGTGGAACTGACGTGAAACCTGAACTTTAAGACACTCTTTCACAAATATACTCCCTACAGTACAAAACATCTGCGTATGCACACAAACATTCAAACATATAGTACAAAAAACTTTCCACAGTCGTGAAAGCCTTCTCCAGTCATAAACAGATTCTCCATAAGTCACTCAAACAAGAAACGGTGACACCACGTGATGGTGTTTCACTGTTTTTTTTATTTTATTTTGTTTCTTTTTGGTTAGTTGTTTCTCTTTTTTAACAAAATATAATCAAGATTATATAAAAAGAACAATGTGATGAACATGACAGTAACCTCCTATATAACCCTGCCCTATTACCTTTTTTTCTTCTTTGTCCCACATCTGCCTGTTGATAAATAAAATCAATTGTTTTTGAAATAGAAAAAAAAAAGAAGACAAAAAAAGCATTTGGACTTTTATTTTTTAATGAGTCATAATGTTATTGGTGTTTAGTGAAATGTGAAATATGGAACTGGCTTTGACTGCACCACTTTATCAACCACTCCCATCTGTTCCACGTCCTGGGATGAACCGGTTTAGCAACAAGCTGACAAACCATTGGAGGACAAAGCTACAGATGGTCCAATGGAACCTTTTTTTAAATATATATATAAATTAATATAAATTTTGTTTTCTGATGGCTCGGAATGTACAAGAAGATTCAAATGCATCGAGAAACCTGGAAAAATCTCATTTTTGAGTGTATTTTGTGTACAACAGTGTAAATATTGAAAAATAATTAAAAAGGATATATGGGTTATGGTAAGGGATGGTTGCTGAAATCATTGGAGTTTATGCTTCTCCACCTTTGTACATCATGCAACTCTGTTTTCAGAGATTGAAAGAAAAGAAACAGCTTTTCTGTTTATTGCTTAAGTTTTTTTTTTTTTTTTTTTTTAAAAGGCAATTCTTCAACGACAAAGTAAAAAAAAAAAAAAAAAAAAAAACCTAACATGTGTCTGCTGTTTTGGGGTTGTGGTGCATGTGACGTTTGAAGATTCTTTCTCCCTTTCGTGTGTTGCAACTGACAGCACTGCAACTCTATGTCACTGGCCTGTAATCCAGCTATTTACCTGTGACCTACATTGTGTACAATGCATAACTCTCTTCCTCAGACATTACCAGTAAGTAGGATCATTTTAGCGATCATTCCATTGGGGAACTCACCTGAGGCAGCTTGTGTAAACAGGGTTGTTGCATTTGTTTATCTTCACCTGTATTAAAATGGACAGATGATAAAACTCACAAGCCTTGAGTTTACTTGTAGCGGTTTTGAACAGGTTTGACATGTTCATACATCTTTTGATCTGTAGTTCTGGATATGCATAATAAGCAGTATATTACACACATTCAAGGTTACAGAAATTATTTATGACCTAATTTGAATGATTTTTGCAAATCAGGGAAATGTATAAAGGCAGTTAATCAATTACTTGTTTAATTCATGCTTAAAATAGCCTTCAAAATATGCATTTTTCCACATATTTTTACAACTGACCTCAATTTATCTTTTTATTTAATAGTCTCATGTTGTTGCTGTCTCATTGCAGTTTATATACTTTCAGTAAAGAGGCGCTTAACTTATAATAATCTTGCTTTTTTTTAAGTCACATGGATTGAAATTGTAACTTTTCTGAGGCTACGCTGCATGGGGATTAAAATTTAAGCTAAGAGAAACTGGAAGCTTTTTTAAATGGAGCTGAATGAGAGAGACATCCGTTTGTGATAATATTTCATCTTGTCAAATTAAATCTTTTAGAAGATAAGCACAAACACATTTAATAAGCACATACATGAACTTTAATGTGGATTACTTGTTTTTTTTTTTTGTTTATTTAGGTTCGATTATGAAAGGGCACAAATACTTGTCTATTGTAAATCATTACAGCCAAGTTATTGTTTTATTTCAAGTGTGCAATTACGTATCTGCTTTTACTTTTATCTCACTTCACGTACAAGGGTGGAAAATCAACTCAAGTTTTCAGAGCATTAGAATATGCAAAATGTCGTCTCATGACTTGATCATCTCACCAGAAGAAGTGCATTCTAGCTTTGTGTGAGTGGATATGAGTGCTGTATTACAATTGTCTAAACCCTCATGTATCTCAACAATCAAAAAGGTAGCTTCAACAGGTAATAAATGTATAAGACTTTTAAATATGTTGTTTTATTATATTGTCTCTCAACCCAAAACAAAGACCTACTCTGGTTTACCCATCAAATATATCAACAACTTCTAGCAATTTTGAGTTAATTTTCTGCTGCTAAATCTTTTGTTTTATTTCTCAAAAAAAATATGCATTTACTTTATGTCACATTCAGCATCAATCTTTATCTTTACTTAGGTACATTCTACCTTTCTAGTACCTTTCTAATTTATGTAGTTACTGCAGAAAAACATGAAAACAATCAATAAAAATGTAACTTGTGCCTTCCTAAATTAACTTGCACAAGTAAAAATAAGAAGTTTATAAATGTACAAAGTTGACACTCATTGTTATGAAGAGGTATTGAGCTTAAGAAGCTGCCCCCGTGATCAAATTGTGAATTATTTAGAGGTCAGTTGTGCTTGCAGAATCTGGTTTCGTTTTTGTTGTCACCAGGCAAAGGTATCACATGACCCAAATGCATCCACATCAAACCAGACACCTGACACACCCTTTGAACAAGTCTCCACCTCATGCGTCTTTACACCGCTCGGTGGAGTGCTGTTAAAATAAACACTGTTTTGTTGGTGATTGTAGTCCTGCTCTTGTGTGTTATCAGCTTCACAAATGACAGCTTGACAGCGGAGACAGTGGCGAGTGACAGGTTTCCAGTACAAGAGAAATACACGTTTGCATCTAGTATAAGTGAATGACACTGTCAGCTTTTCAGTTAGAAAAGTTGTTCCATTGTGTTGCTATTCTGATGGTCATCTGACAGTTCTTTATTTTGCATTGCATTGCTAGTGGCACATATCTTTCTGGTAGGAACTTTGGTTTCATTTTAGAAACAACAATTTCAGCATTTTTATTTGCCCTGAAAAAGACCTTTGATATGTGCACTGGTTATGTAAATAAAGGTATCCTGGTTATTATTTGATTAATGTCACCTGTTCTCAGTCTCCACCCCTTATTCAAACCACATGTCTACAGATCTAAATGTGTGTGAGATCAGGTCAGGAAAGTTTTACCTAGAATTATGTTTGTGGATTTTCCCAGGATTCATAATAAAATGAGGAACAACCAAATTACCCTCTTTTATGTAACCACACTGCAGAAGGTGCTGTACCAGCTCAGAAAAGAATAACTTAGACTTTGTCAAAGAAACTATTGGCCTGAGTGAGTGGATGGCACATGTAAAGTCATGAGGGGAAAAAAGGGAGAGTTAGTAAAGCAAATATTGATCTATTGGTATTTACACTGCCTGTGTATGGTTACTGAGGCTGCATTTGACTCGCCACAGGTGTTGCAAAAGTGCTCCGCCTCTGCAGAGAATGGGATGTAAATAGCAAAGCTAGGGCTATCATTTTACACTTGATCCTTTGGACAAAGAGGTGTAGTCATCAGATCACAGCAGCTCTTTTACTATGAAAACCAGACAGGTCCAGTCAGCTGAGGTGCGCTGACAATATCATTTAAAAGGATCAGTCAACTAGCTTTTACTGCCATTTTTATTTTTCAGCTATGCCTAATGAAGAACTTTTGGGAGTCCAGTTTGACATGCAGCTGCTGTTCAAACTGGGTGTTTCTGTGGCTACAGTGCTGCTTCTGTCTTGGGCCTACAGGTTCTACAGCTCCAGAAATGGGAGGGAAATACAACCTTGTGGCAAAGAAATACAAAATACTGCATGCCAAAACTGCAAGAAGACACTACAGCAGCAAAGCTTACAAGAACAAGACAAGGATGATGAGGACAAGCGAGGCTCGGCTACTGATGACTTGACATCTGACAGCAATGATAAAATAATTGCAGAAGCTCTTCCAAGCCAAGCTGAACAGAGTGAGAAGGCATGTATAATATCTGATAGTGATGAAGATAAACACGTGGAGGAGGAAATCCTACTTCATCAGAATCAGCCAATGGATTCCACCTACAATTTTTCACTTAGATCTGCTTTGAGCCTTCATGATCCAAGAGAAAATAAGATGGCCACTCTAAAAGGACGCCATTCCCCGTGCTTTTTGAAGAAGCTGGAGAGTGGTGTTGGTGTGGGCAGAGAGTTAAGGCAGGACTTGGAACACCAGGGGGTCTACTCTAGCTTCCTCTCAAAGGCAGAAATAAAAGTGGAAGATGCTAAAGTAGTGCTGGAAGGATCAGAAGACCAGATCGTGCATGGAAAGATTTATGAATACTATGTTGAGTCTTCTTCTCTTTCAATTACAGATTCAAAGAATTTGCCAGGTCAGTATGAGAGGAACATTGAATCAAAGCAGGAGTTTGGAAACCATAACAGCAGCCCCACAGAATTTCCTTCCTCTGTAAGCCCTATCATTATGCGCGATCTGGTTTCTCAACAAAGCGCAATTGAGGATGCCTCCTTGGAAGGAAGCCTCAGGCTGAGACACCCTGCAAGGACTGCCCTCCTACGCAAGGAGAGCTATCTTTCTGCAGCAGAAGAGTCAGAGCTTTCTATCCCATTTCAGATTCCAAGAACCTCATCTCCAGTGACTCACTCTACAGCATCAATAAGTGACAGGATTATCTCTCCGCAAACTTCTACAGATAGCAATGAGCAGAAAATTAAGGAGGAGACTAATTCAGAGACAACAGCAGGGGCTCAGTTCTTACACCTGGCAGGAGACATTTGCTCTGGTACTGATCTTGAAATTTTAAAAAGTAAAATTGATTTAGGTAACTGTTTAGAGATCCTTTATCTAGCCAAGAAAAATGGCCAGATGTCTGTACAGCAAGCAGCCTTAGGGGTCATGTCAGACAACTACCTGCAGGTGCTCCGGGACCCCAACCTTTATGGACGGCTAATGGCTAATGAGCGAGAACAAATTTGGAAGCAGAGAATGAGAGGAAGACAATTTGTCATTGTTGCAGACATGAACCCTGAAGACTTATTGAGAAGCGCAGAGGGGCAGAGAGCAAATGCAGAACAGAAGAGCACGTCCAGTGCAATGTACTATTATGATGACTACAAAGACTCCTGGCATACTCTCTGCCTGATCCCACAGGAGGTCGCCTCGAAAGCCTGTGCTGTGTGTACAATGGATAACTACTTATTTGTGGCAGTAGGCTGCCAAGGCAAAGACAGAGAAATGACACCCTCAAAGAGAGTGTTTTGCTACAATCCTTTGACATCCATTTGGAAAGAGATCAGTCCCATGAATGAAGCCAGGCCTCGCTGCAAACTGGCAGCACTGGATGGATATATCTATGCTATTGGCGGGGAGTGCCTTTCTTCGGTAGAACGCTACGATCCACGACTGGACAGATGGACATTTGTGGCTCCACTGCCTAATGATACATTTGCTGTTGCACATCATGTCACAGTGTGCAGTGGAGAACTTTTTGTTTCTGGAGGTACTCTTAGATATATGCTATTACGCTACAGTCCTAAAACTAACACCTGGAGGCCAAGTCTGATGGTGGGCAGCAATGACCGAACCACAGATATGGTTGCTGTGCGAAGATTTCTCTATCGGTTTGACGTTAACCCTCTGCTGGGTGTCAGTGTCTACCGCTACCACACAGTCGCACGCCTATGGTATGAATGCAGCTCCAAACAAATGCATCATTGCCCCACCTTCCACTGTGTGCCTATGGATGGCACAATCTACTGTATCAGCCGGAGTTTCACCATGAAGTTTAAGGCCGATGAGATCTCACCTGCTTTTGCAGATGAAGATTTGAACGTCCTCTCTGCAGCCAAGGGCATACTGTTTCCCTTTGTCCTTTCTCTATCTGATCAATGTCCTCGACAGACAAGTGTGTAAAAAAAATCAGGTTTTACTTGATAAGATTAGAAAGTTACTGAGTATTTCTTAAAAAGTATACTGTAAATTCAGTTTGAAATTGACTGCCTTTTTTGTTTTGCTTAGATCAGCCCAATGTCAAACACTAATGCACATTTTTTATTGTTGCATTGTTTATTTGAGATGTTGATCTCAAATAAAGTATGTCATGGCTCTCCAAAGCCATAACATACTAGTTTTATAAATAATGCTATAAAACACAAAGACTTGTGTGTTTCATATGCCACATCCTTGACAATAGATATAAAGAATTAGACTGTTAATGGTAGTCATGTTCCTGTTTGCTTGTGTTTTTTTTGTTTTTTTGTTTTTTTTGCTGGGACTGCTGCCATGCTAATTCTCTGCTGCTTTGATTTGCCACTCTTTACTTCCATTGTGGTAGTTTTATGTCCTCCCAGATGCCTAACCTCTTCACTGCAAAAGATAATTCATAAATAATTTCAGTGTAAATGAGTTCATTCAGATCTTATATTCAGTGCTTGAGCAACATAGTAATAATCTATCATTGCACTCCTTTGTGTAGGGCATAAATATAACTTACGCAGCAGCTTAGTTAGAATGCCATTATCTAAACTTGCTCTTTAAACAATGACAGGGTGTAAATGAGTATGCCATACAATATAAATTGTTAGGTTTCTAAAGCATTCGTTACAAAGTTTGAAACTCTCTAGGCTACTGATTTGCTGTTGTTGTCTTTTTTATTGTTTGTTGTTGTTTTAATCATCCTTTATTAGTAATAAAAACAAATGCAAATGTTTTGATCATGACTGAGTTGATTGATCATTATACCAAACTAAAATATGTCCTTTGTAGTCTTCTGTTTTTTAAACATTAAATAAAAATGCAATTGTATCTTTCATATTTTATCAACCCACAATTACTGGTAATTGGTATTTGAAATATATACAAATATTTATTTAGCTTACAAGTAACAACAAAAAGAAAATGGTTTGAATACTTTTAATTGTGAGAAATTGAAACAGATAAAAATACTTTCATCAAATTACTTGTTTGCTTTTTTTTTATAATCATGTGTCCTACCCTACATATTGAAGCTGAAAAACTAAAGACAGTGAAATGTTGCTATAGCACCATCATGTGGTCCAGAAGGCAAACACAACAGTACTTTGGGTAAGAGGTTCTGAAGGTGTAGCATACACAGATAAGTATCTTGTGACACAGGCAACAGCACAGTGGAGTGACTAATCGGCTAACAGAGAGTGGAACAGAATAGCACAGGAAGGCAGCAGGGATGTGGAAAAAAAGCAAAGCAGACACAGATGGCTGACCATCAAACATAAGCATCTTTGATACCTTCTAATTAAACCCTTTGATTCCTTGTAATTAAACACCTAATGGAATGAGTGTTGGACGTGTCTCCCGAGACGCTGCTTTTGTTCATTCATGGGCTTTAGTTTGTCGACCTAGGTCAGATGCAACGTTAAAATGTTTTCTAGTTTCTTTGTTAATTATTTTATTATTTATTTTTACTTTTCTGTTTTCCTAAAAATTTACAGTAATTACCCTAGACTTCTCTGAGATTCACCATTAACACAATGAAATCTATAGTTTCATCTTTTTACTTTGGGAATTACATGCTTTAACAGAAACACAGTGTTCTAAATAAGCATGCCACAGTACCTTGTTCATTTTTAGATTTTGTGACATGGTCTGTTCAGTTATTACTTTACATTCTAATAATAAAATAAACCAAAAAAGCAGAACCACTATGATTAAGTGTTCTAAATTATAAGTAGTGTGTGATGTACTTCAGAAGCCACAGGTTTGTTTCTAAGGCTGTTTTGTTATCATATCTTGACTGAAGCAATGATCAGGGACTTGTAGGAGTAAGCACTGTCTCAGGTTCAGGTCCTTGTTGATGTGATTAGTTGTGTAAAGACAGCTGGAGAGAGTTCGTGATGCTCTGGAAAACCGACTCTTGCAGAAGGCTCCAAGTGGATGCCTTTGATACGTTGACTGATACACAGTCAGTGTTGGTAGTTGTGACTGCAGCTTTTCACAACTGTGGTTTGTAGACTTCAGTGGGCCGGAGTTTGATGAAAGGGCTGTAAAAGAATAAAAAAAATAGATGCAATGTAAAGGCACCCTGAGTTAATTAGAACAACCTTGATTTCAAGTGTTTATTTGTGTTTCATGCAGTATCTATATCAACTGTAGTATTTTAAGTGATCTTACCAAAATGAGGGCAGGTAGACTTCTCAGGATCACATGTGAAGTCATCTGGTTCCCTGGATTGCACAGCTGGCAAAGAATTGTTATGTTTTTCTCCATAGCTTTGCTTATACTCCGTTGCCAAATAATGTGAGGGTGGCGGGCGATGATGGCCAAACAGCATCATATATGGAAGTCCCTGGATAGCAATACACAGACATTTTAATATAGCCTGTTTGCAAATGGCTTCACAGGATTAAGAAATAAAGGGCAAGACCTGTTCTTTTTCAATACTCTTCAGGGGGCTCACAGTGTGTCACAAGCAAATTGCTTTAACTAGCCTTTAAGTGCCTTTTAGGACTGATGATTTTACAGATTTTTCATGACTGCTGAGTCTTACCAGAAACTTGCTTTCATAAGGAGTTTTATCACAGCCCTTTATCTTAGCTATCAATATTATGCAGAAGTGTCCACAATTTAGAGAAAAAAACCCTGACTCGCAGGGTTGTGACAGACATTCAATTGGTGTTAATGCCTTGAATGAGCGGTTAAAGGCTGACCTCAGCTCTCAGCACGGCTGATCTTCTCTTCAAGATGTCTGGCTTAAAATCCCAGTGGGGCCGGTAGTCTACATGACTGGTGCTGCTGGCTATCTTTTGCTCCCGAGTGAACTATGTCAGAAGAAATAAACAGACAGTGCAAAGAGGACTGAGGAAGGAAGGATATACAGAGGCTTGAACAATGAGCCCAGCTCAAGGATCAGCAAGGCTCACATTTAACTATTGATCCACACTATTGTGTACTCCTTAAGTCATTTCTCCTCCCAAATCTCATTCTAAATCCTGAATTAGCAGCCTGAGGCAGAAACTCTATTCAGTGCAATTAGTAGTCTCTGGTTCTACCCTGTCCCATCAGAGACTGCCTAATAACTTTGTTAAAGATTTGACTACCAAATGAGGTCCTGAAAAAATAAACATGCTCTTACGTAATGCTTCAAATTAAACATTAACAAATATAATCTGTATTACCACAACTAAAAGGAACTTGGCTTTTGAATCAAAAATACTATGGTACATTCTTATAGTACATAAAAGCACAATAAGTAATCATAGGCCTACTTGAAGTCTGTCTTCAGCCCAGTTGCCCAACAGCACTTTGTTTCCATATTGCTGCTCGATCTTCCATCCAGTTTGGCTCCATTTATCCTGATTAATAAGGTTTTGGTTCATTTTTCATTTAATGTCATATACATTCCGTGAAGTAAACATGAAACCTCTTGAAAAAAGGACAAGTACTCAAAAAGATACTATGTTGAAGGATACAGCTGATCGTCTGTCGGGGGGGTGGACTAGAGCTTTGTTGCCATGGGTACAGCAAACACTGAAGGAAAGGCAAGCCGAGCATTCTGCAAGCAAATGAGAGATGTCCTACATCTTAAAAAGAAGACATTTCTAAGCTAGGGCTTGGTATTTACCTTTCAGTCATACTCCTAGTGTTATCATTGTTGCAATTGTGATAAAATTACTTTGCAGATTATGTGTCAGGATTTTTTAACAGGCTTTGTTAATTATTTTGTGTACAAGGTTGTTTTCTCCTGTGTATTTTAGTAAAAAAAAAATATTGTTATTGTGGAGCATTAGTGTCATGTTTAAGTAAAAAAAAAAGTAAAATAATGCACAGTAGAATGTTTATCTTGTGCAATTAAGATTTTACATACTCAACCGTACAGTATTAACTTCCACTGCAAAAGAACAGGTAAGACATTTTGTGCTAAAAAAAATGTCAAAATAAAATGAAAACCTTCCTGCACCTTTCCAAGTGACCTCTTTCTGTAGTTCAGCAGTTGTGTTTTGTTATAAATCCACTCATCACAACCCCATACACAGGTGAGGAGAAAGGGGGTTGAGACTGATAGTATCATCACTAGAGGTGTGACCTCATGTTTCAAAACAGCTTTGATTGTGTGATACACCTCTTTATCATATTCCGAGGTTGAATGTTCACTGAAACCATGTGTGAGTCATTCAGGGGCTAAGCTGGAAGGGGAGAACCACTTTTCATTGCATGGCCTGAGCTCAGTGGGGGCACAGTTCCCTTTGAGCACTTTTTGGCACACAGACAAGTCTCCAGTGAGATACTGTAGAAAATAGAATGCCGTCCAGCCATGAAACAATATGGGCACAGCATGATTTTGTTGGTACGAGGGCAGGTTGAAATCTGCCATCTGCAGAGTTGGGTAGATTAGGACCTGAGCACGGGGGAATGGCAGATGTCTGCCTTCTCGCCTTGCCAGCCTCTGGCACAGGACTGCTGCTAGGTTACCCCCCCTCGTGCTGCTTTTTCCAACTACCACTTTGTGAGGGTCCACACTAAACTGTCTCAGCCACAGGCAGGAAGTGACACATCGGAGAGTCAGTCATCCAGCTGTGCAGAGTACCAGTGATAAGGAGCTAATTGCTACCTAAGAGGTATAAAAGGAAATAGGGAAGGACAATATGTTAAATTATAGCTTGGGTTGCTAGCACAGATGCATTTAAGAAATACTAACACATTTGTCATCTTTTAAGTACTCCACTTCTCCAGCTGTCATAAACAGTGGTGGGTTTATAGACACAAACAATAAATTGAAAAAAATAAACTGAAAATCACTTTAGTTGTTTTTGTGGGTCAGGAGACAAGCTGTAACACATATAAACAAATGTTGATCGGGTGACCAATGACCTAATGATGATTTAACCCTAACAGGAGAAAACGTTACAGATTTACAAGAAGCAGATGTATGAAGAACAAATAAGATGGAAAGAAATGTTTTGATGGGTAAAGTGAAAGTGAAGGTTACTCCTTTTAAGAGACCTTATTTACTAGGACAACATCAAAGAAGGGCACCACACAACTTTGTGCCTCAGAACCTTTGGAAGACATGATTCTTTATATAAAATGTCTTTTATCTTTGTTTTATCAGCTATTGGAGGACAAAGAAAGGACAGCAACACCATCCCTTTAATAGTTGAGTGGATTTTTTTTCCTACTACAAAAGGCATTACTGTTTCCTGATATACATATGTGCTAAAACTGATTTTACTAAACAAATAGTACACCCTACCTGGAACAAGATAACATAAGAACTAACAAATACCCACACAAATATTCACCTCAGTTGCCATGCTGACAAACAAGCCATGGGTAGCTTCCCACTATTTGCAGCCCCACAAAGAATGTCTGAATTCATCAGCTCAGAGAACACAAGTACAATTACTGGAAGGAAAAAGGCTGCAACAAGCGCAGCAAAGCCAATTATTGAAATTGTTGAGCCAATGTCCACGGCGTAGCTGGTCTGCAATGCTGAAGGTAAGTCATTAGGGAAAATGTTTCATCTACCTGCTTTCTCCCTCCCACATCTGCATGCAATACATTCTGACCTTGGTTTCACATGATGACATCTTTAGCTGTCTGTCGCCAGGGAAAAAAAAGAAAATAATTACATTCCTCAACATGTTTTATGGCTGCATAGGGAAATTAACACATTTCCCAAAAATATTACAGGCTTAAATATTGCACAAAATACTTTGATGTGCCAAAACTGCCTTTAAATAACTAATAATTTTTTTTAATTTGTTGACTTTTGTTGATATATATTTCACAGAAATTCAAAAAAGTTATTCAGGGCTCAGTTTTTCATCTTCTTTGTACCAAAGAGTATGCTGTTAAAATCTGCTTTTTTTGGGTGCAAAGTGGCTTTATATTGCTGTGTGTAATTGAAGAAAATAAACTTAAATGCTCCCTGGGAAAGTTAATGGAAAACACTCAGACTATCTGAACTTTCACTGCTAATCTGTAGATGGCAGTGATAGCATGAGAATAAATGAGAAGCACTTTCTGAGATATACACTCTGTTTGCGTTCTGCAAGAAGGCTAAATTCATCTACTATTACATAGCATTGATAATACAGCATTGTATGTTATTTACTCATTCATATTTAATTATTATAAAGCTGACAATGTGTTATAAATGATACACATTTTTAACAAACCTCATATTTTCTAAAATAAAGCTAAATAGAATAAAGCTAGCATCTGGATTTGTATTGTCCCAGAGGTTTTTTTAGCAGCCCTTTAGAGCCCCTCTGTCTTCCCTAAGTGGCTGATCACAGCACAAAGCAACCATTGTGATCCTGCTCTTTAAACCCGTCCCAGTTGTTTAAAAAAAAAAAAAGAAAGAAAGAAAAACATTCACCAACTCCCAGTAAAGATCACAGTGCCAGGGCCAAACATCACAAACTGGAATTTTGTTTGAGGCACACTTATTCATATAGATTTTTTTTTTAGGAAATACACTTGTGTTGTTTTTTTTTTTTTTGTCATCCTGCCAAGCTTCTGAGAGTGAGTTGACCTAAATACCAATTTTTGCTCGCACACTCAGAAAACACAACCTGTTTGAAAAGTGTTGTAACCGCAACAAGTTTGGCTCCAAAAACTTGAATAATGGACCTTCACACCTGCAGTAAGACCACCTAGGTATTTTTTGGAAAAGGTGTTCACTGTGGATTTATGCAAATGTTACCCAAAGGACATGAGATTTTTTACATTAAAAAACTACTTTGAGTTATTTATGTTTTCTAAGACTAGAAACTTGTTTTCATCTACCCACGATTGTCAATTTAATCTCAAATGTTTATTCTGTAATAAGGAAATTCTGTTTGTTTGCTTATCTGTTTTATCTAATTGATTAGGGGCTTATGGCTTTATTTTGAAGCCATTCCCAAAGCCTCTGTATTTAACTCCATCTGGCACTTTTGTACCTTAATATCCCTGTGTTTGTTTTGTATTGACTTACAGCTGCCATAAAACCTGCTATTGCAACATCGTTGTTATTCTGCGCCTTATGTAATGAGGTTAAGTTCAGGTCAATGGGATTATGAAGTTAAAGTTTTCCAAACAAGACTGAGCACCTACTTGGGACGCTGTGGGGCTGCCACTGGAGGGAGGAGCTGGACCGCAGCTTGGGGAGCACCGCCACTGCCTGCAGGCGTGGAAGGGGGGGGGCGGGGAGGTGGGCAACCAGTCAGGGCAGACGGTCACTGGGGCAAAAATATTCATCTCCACTTAACATGTCAATCAGGATTAATGCTTTTACAAACCTCCCCTCAAGGTTTATCCAGGTCTTTTCACCAGTGGAAATACCGAGGCAAGGGAGAGGGGGTAATATATAAGGCAGGACAGGAACACAACACCCAAACCAGCGGTTTCAGTAGCACAGTGCGTCGCCAGGATTTCTGTTTCACTTTTCCCCACCTAAATGATTGATTCCTCACACATTTCGAGCGCCTGGTGCGTTTAGAAGATGTCAGAACTCTCAAAAGTACCGCAGTTCTATTTTTTCATTTCCCCGAAAATGGATTTCTTGTGAAAAAACATACAAAAAAAAAAAAAAGAAAGAAAAATTTCCGAGGCTTTAAGTTGAAATTGTTTTAGAGTGCGGATAAAGTCAGAAGTCTCAGTGTCTGTCTTGCTCCCTGGTTAAAGGAGCGCGTCAACTTGCAGCATAAAAGCAAGCCTTGTCTGCTGTCCGCGTGCACTTCCCGAGATGGAGCTGAGGAGCGCGTGTCGCATGTTTCTCTTCCCGATCCAAATGCTCTATCATGTAGTCAGGGCGAGTTTGTCGGCGCTGTTGCCAAGCAGAAAGAAGGACTTGACCAAGGAGGTGGTACTGATCACTGGCGGAGGTCGAGGCATCGGCCGTCACCTGGGGAAGGAGTTTGCCAAGCAGGGGGCCAGAAAGGTGGGCAACTTGTTGCTCTTATTCATCATTTTAGTTATTTCTTTTTAAAGCAATAGAAGCTAATTATCTGCAATTTTAGTGGTGCATGTGTTTCTTATTTTATGTTTTTATTTTTTGTATTAGGTGCATGTGGCTTTGGTTTCTTTCAAAATCAGCATCAAAGACAACCAACAGTAAAATTGCCAGTATAAATTAACATGTTTGCCCACTCTAAGTGTCAAAATAAAAATTTTTAACACATATTTATTTAATTTTCAAAAACGAAAGTCTTGCAAATCTGCATGACTTAATGTACCACTGTGGAAACAAATCAACAATATTTAAAGTTATGCCAACAATTATTCTATCAAAATGTGTGTAAAGGGTTAAAAACTTAGATATAAAAGATGGACACACTATCTAGTTGTGATTTTGCTCTACCCACATCCTTCTCCTCTTCAAGCCTGGTCACTCTTGTCTACCCTGCCCCAAGTGCATTATTGTTTCACTGTTCAATGAAACCAGGGATCATAACCTCTAAGTTGTCAAGCTGGTCCAGTGAGACTGAAGACACTGCCCTCAATTTTGATCCAAGTATGACACAGCAGCTTGGAGCAACCAGAGGGCAGTTCTGCACAGCGCTTATGGCTGATTGATATGATTAGGTGTAGCACTGAGCTGACGTAATCACGTCACAATCTGGGGTGATTCAGACATAAGTGACATATCCAAGATTTAGGTTGTGATGGAAACATTGACTGTTTGCTCGAATGGGAGAGAGCATATTTTTTGCCACTGGGGTGGCTTGTCCACAAAGCTTCATTGAAACAATACTATTTACAACACGGTCTGCTAATAGCTTAATATAATTCTTGACATTTTAATGGATTTTGCTGAATAATCTGTCAATAAACACAAAACACACCAGACTCTGTTGTTTTATAACAAAAGGCAGATTAAGTTTTGTTTTCCAAACTAAATGTGAGGAGGTTTATGAAAACCCTTAATTAGTCATAATGTCAACGAAACAAGAACAATTTATCATTATTTAATTCACTAACTATAATTTGTTACATGATGCAAGAAAAGTTGTGTTATCCAACATTAGTTATTGCACATTTTAACAATTAACATTTTAATGATGAGATTTAATTTTATTAATGTCAACGACCTGACTTTGAATAATCTGTTGATATGGTTGCAGTGGTTATGTGCAGCATTTAATGGTAAAATAATTTGATAGCTTTTACTCTTCTTATCTTAACCAAACTCCCTAAATCCCATCTGTTATCAACAGGACTGTCCACTGTGGCATGAAAAGCTCTGCTGAACACACTGTTCCTACTGGGATGTGTTCATAAAAAATAACAGAGTAGCTCCATTTTTGACTACCTAAGACGGTAGTCTCCAACAAACCATCAAAAAAGTTGTAATTTCACCAACTTACATTGAGCAGACCAGCTGAAAGCTCATTGTTACGCTTATGTGTGACGTGTGTACCACTTCCGACAACATTTTTACTACTTTGAAAATATTGCTGAAAGTTCAATGAAACATTAACTACCCCCCACCCCCATTTTCTTTGTCATATCCTTGGCGAATGAGCAAGAAGAAACCAGTGGATTTAAAAGCATTACTTTGCAGCTGCTCAACAAAGGATGTCACATGTTTTTCAGCCCCCCATTGTTGGCTATTATCAAGGTGTGAAGGCTTTGAAAACAACACCTGTGGTAATGTGTGTGACAATTGCTGTCTGGATAAAGGGATGCTAAAAGGAAATAGCATGGCAATTATGGATACAACTAACCTCTGTGAACATTCACTCACCCGAGATTGAGCCCCCTTTGACTGGCAGTCAGAAATCACATTTTAAGTGTTTACATGGTGTGTGTGGGGCTAACACAACTGGTGAGAAAATGATTCATCAAGGTGAAGAGTGGAAGACTCTGTTTTTTTAGTGTTTTGAGGGAAACTGTGGCAGAGTGGTGCTCTGGAACAATAACAAGTGTTTTTCCATGAGAAAAGTATGTGAGCAATCAATGTAAATAAAAAGTGATGAATTCAGATGATTTTCTCCAAATGTCATTTTTAATGGACTAAACACCAACAATGCCAAAAGGTATTTCAGGTGGTTTTCAATGTCACATGAACAAATCTCTGCAGGGAAGAAAAACCAAAGCAAGTTACAGACAGCAGGTTTGTGTGGGTGTGCTTGTGTTGTGCTTGAGGCGGGAAGCACACCACTCCCAGCTGGGTATTGCCCTGCAACTGACCTTGCTGTCTCCGCAGTAATTAGACAGCGGCAGGCGACTGCCTCCTGAACTCCTGCTGCCCCCTCTGTGTGCCGCCCCTCTGCTGGCTCATACAATGGGTGTGAAAAGCAGGGTTCCTACCCACCCATACATCGAAACCTGAAAGATAAAGTATTACTGTAATTCAGCTGGAGCTAGTCAGCTCACAGAGACATACACCTTGTCTGTATTGAGAGACATCAGTATGATCTCTGTCAAAGATTTCTTTCTAGCTTACTACATGTCTTTGTTGATTAGAGAGCTTTTACTTGTGTTGACATTAAGTCTTGTTAGGCATGCCTTGTTGGAACAATTACTGGTTTATCACCAACTGAGAACACGGCATGAGCAAGGTCAATTAGAAATTGTTTTCTATCCAGATAGCAATTTAGCCAATCCATGTTTGCTCTGAGGATTCTATGTGTTGTGATGGGTGATAAACCTAATGAATTAAATAAGGTTTTAACAGGAGAACACCATTTAAGTGCTGAGTTTTAATGAGAACTGTCAGCTTTATTTGTCTGGCTCAATTCTTATTAAAAGCTTTGAGTTATTTATCAAGACCTGTCGTTCTTCACCGATTACTCAAAGGAGCTTGCAAATGAAGCAAACAAAAAACTCAATCAAATGCAACTCAAACTAGAGTTGTTCACAGAAAGGGGCAAATTCTGATCGACCACGATCAATCTTTTGTAGAATTTAAGATTTATTTGGTAATTTTCAACCACAATTACAAACAGCAAAAAGTGCAATCTTAAGATTTCAGATTATGGCTATATAATCTCAAATTTAATTTCTTAAATGTTGTTTGGTTAAACAAATCCCACATTTTTTTTAAACAATTGGTATTGTTAATAAAAGTTACTGCAATAAATTAGATTTGAATTTGAAGTCTGCACACTTAAATCTAACCTTTTATGTTTGCTTATCCTTTCATCTTGTATTCAGGAATTGGTTTTCTAGGACTAATAAGTCAATGTAAAACCTTCCCGCCGACAGACTAAATGGATGTTTACGCATAAACACTGGAGAAACAAAAGGAATGGCAGACTGAATCATTCACTCACAGACAGACATGCTGTCTTTTGTGTGTGTATGCAAACACACACTGTCTCTGACTAAAATACACAATATCACTTACCAGAGGACTTTTTGCTCAAATATTAGCCTTGGTCACGGGCCACCAGCCAAAGCCTGCACTGGCGTCCTCAACACTTTACACAGGGGCTATTTTTGGACTCCCTGACCAGAATTGACGGGGCTCATCTGCCCAACAGTCCATGTAATCTCTTTGAGAATTTGTGTTTGAGAGATGAGGAGGGCTCACCCCCTGATTTCATTACCTTTCCCTGACCCCAGAGACTGACAGATCTAATTGCCCAATCACTAGTTCCTCCCCTACCTCCATCCCAACCTCATGTTCCCTGCTCAAATGACCAGCCTTCATTTAGTGTCTGGATGGATGAAAAGACAATTCATTCACACAGCAACCCTGGAGCCTTTAATCTTGCTCACAAACTATTTGTTGGAGTGAAAATGGCCTCTCTGTTCTCTTAAAGTAAAGCAATGCTGCTAAAAGATCTACCAACTTGCCTTTCTGCCAAAAATGTGGCATAAACAATGTCAGTTGATGATGTTTTACTAATAACCAACAGTCCCCTTGATTTGTTTCAGTTACCATTCTTCTTTCTTTTTTTTAAACATTTTTTTATTTGTATCTAATATAAAACAAATCTTATTGTTCTGCAGATAATCTTATGGGGCAGAACAGAAAAATGTCTCAAAGAGACAGCTGAAGAAATCACCCTCTCTGGAACAGAATGTCATTACTTTGTGTGTGATGTTGCCAATCGAGAGGAAGTTTACAAGCAAGCAAAGGTGGTGAGAGAAAAGGTACACTGTTCATTTTTGTAAAGCTAACTCTATTTTCATAAAAAAAAATGTAAAAACATACAGTCTACTGACAGTAAAATACAAGAGAAATACTTTTGTTTTAGTTTACGCATGTTTTCTGTCACTTACTTCCTGTCATTTGATGTCTAAATGAGATACCATTATTTGATGTTTCTCTTTTTATCCTCAGGTTGGAGATGTGACAGTATTGGTTAACAATGCAGCTGTAGTTCATGGTAAAAGTCTGATGGACAGTGATGACGATGCTCTTCTGAAATCTCAACATATCAACACCTTGGGACAGTTTTGGGTAAGCATTGCATGAGTTACAGCAAAACCTGTTTTGCCTGCCAAAAAAAAAGGAAAAGTCTTCCAAGCAGATTTTTCAAATTTTTATGTTTTGATTATAGCATAAAAGTTTATGCAGAACGAGCTCCAGATTTGTCAATCACAACTGCTATTATGGCAGGTTAAGTGGGGTATTTCCAGCCTCTGAA
This sequence comes from Cynodonichthys magdalenae, assembly GCA_031762555.1. Classification (NCBI taxonomy): domain Eukaryota; kingdom Metazoa; phylum Chordata; class Actinopteri; order Cyprinodontiformes; family Rivulidae; genus Cynodonichthys; species Cynodonichthys magdalenae. The sequence continues at coordinate 22,663,016 of JARVJO010000365.1, read as the reverse complement.
CTTCAGAGGAGTTTTGGTATTTTTTTATATTTATATTTTGAATTCAGATCAAAAGTTTGTAAAATGCAGACAAAAAGGCAGTTATCAACTATATGGGCATGGAAATATCATCTGTGATGACACTGTGGACTTGTTTTCTGACGGTTTTTCATTTCCTTTCTGTTTTCATACTTGTTTCAATTTTGTCTCTATTTTCTCTCTTTTCATTTTTATGTCTTAGACAACAAAAGCATTTCTGCCTCGGATGCTGGAGCTGCAGCATGGCCATGTAGTATGCATTAACTCCATCCTGTCCCAGTCTCCAATCCCAGGAGTCATAGACTACTGCACATCCAAGGCCTCATCACTGGCTTTCATGGAGAGCCTGACGTTAGGTCTGCTGGACTGTCCCGGTGTCAGCTGCACCACTGTGCTTCCTTTCCACACCAATACAGAGATGTTCCAGGGCATGAGAGTCAGGTTAGTAAGCACTTGTAACAGAGAAGAGTCATGACATGAGAAAAAAACTACTTCATCTCAAAAGCACAACTTTTTTTTCTAGGTTTCCACAGCTTTTCCCTCCACTCAAACCTGAAGTAGTTGCTGAAAGGACCGTTGATGCAGTCAGAACTGACAAGGCCTTTCTGTATCTTCCATGGACAATGCATGCCCTTGTCTTTTTGAAAAGGTAAAAAAAGAAGTACTTTTGAAATATTTCCCATTCATTCCATTTATTATTAGTGCAACTTTTACCTTTGGTCTAACATTCTGTTACTGCTCTTTCTGGTCTCCACAGCTTCATGCCACAAGTTGCACTTGAAGAAATCCACAAGTTTTCTGGGAGTTACACCTGCATGACCACATTTAAAGGGAGGACATGAACTTGGATTGCACGCAACATGAGGGATAATTCATCAGTTCTTAGGTGTAAGGAAAAGACTATGGACCTTAAAGCATCTAAAAGAGGAAAAGTCCCTTGGATATTGTGAAGACAAACACTTAAGTGACATAAAAGGGTGTTACCTCTGCAGGTAGAATTAAATGATAAACTGCACAACACACCCTGACCCTTTGTGCACGTGCATATGTAAGCACATTATAATATAGATGACTGAATTAAATTCTCACTTTGAACAAAAGCCATAGATCTGTACAAGTAGTTATTCTGAGAGAGTTTGTTGAGTCACCTGTTTACTATTTTTTACAGTTTATTATATTGTTAATGTCTTAATCAAAACAGTGTAATAAAACTGAGATTTAGAATGTCATTGTCTCTTACTCTGCATGATAATAATGGCAAAACATTTGGTTAAGTGCACACTGCTGTGTGTCTGGGTTTCGACTCTCACAGTGTGAAAACAACTTTGATTGATTCTAAGCATGAGACTCTGTCAAAGATGCTGTCAAAAGATAAAATGTGCTCTTGGGAGACATGCGGGGCATACTCTTGTTTGTTCTTAACTTTCAGAAAACAGTTCAAGTTTAGAAGGTAATGTAATTTCCAATGGAAAAAAATGAACCTAAATCGGATCAGTCTGGCCCTTTGCAGGCGGGCAAAATGTTCTTTTTAAATTAAATTCAATTAATGTGGATAGGCAGAGAAACTGCTGAATTTATTGCACCCAGCAGTCATCATAAGGCTTTTATTATTCAACTGAAAATAGTTTTTTTTTTATTATTTATTTTATGTCTGTAAGGAAAATGATAATACATCATATTTGATTTTGCCAGCTTGGCTCACACTCAGACAATGTTAAGATGTCTGCAAATGCTGCACATTTGTGTTAGATCAAACAAAAACCCCAGAGGCATATATTATAGAAGATTGAACAATATGGGGCCTTCTTTTCTCATGAATCTGGGCATGTTCTAATGCTTTAGTACAAAACAGGAGAACATAGCTGTGGAAAATGATAATAGATGAGATTTGTCAATGCCAGAGATTAACAAATACCTTTTTTTTACTGGGGACTTTTTTCTTTGTCCTCTTTTACGTGAGAGCTAGAAGATTTTATGTCATAAAAGTTAAGTGAGTTAAGATTGGCAGCTTGATCAACATACTTTGTCCAAACAAACTTTGGAGCAGAAGTTTAACAAAAGCTTGTTTTTACAGGAGTTTCTAATCAAACACTGCATTAGCTCAATAGAGCCTTCAACCATAATGGTAAACAGCCAGTAATTCTGTCTCATGTTCGTTAAGTACAATCTTGGACCAACAAACAAATTGTCTTCAATATGTTAGATGAGTACTCTTGACATTTTGGAAATTGTGCTGATTAACTTCCACACGGATTTCAATACCTCACTCATGTTTGTATGAAAGCTGAACTAATTAACTCACTGTAACTTTGTAGAGCTGGGTCGGTGCTTACCTGGCTTAGTCTAGTGGGAAATAATCTGCCTTTAGAGGTTCTGAAAGTAATATTGATTACTTCATCTAACTCTTGGCAAGAGAGTCTGAAATAAGCACACTCATCTTTTTTTTGTTTCTTTTTTTCTTTCTGGCCTAATTTGCATTTGATGCAGCAGTAAAAGGAAATGGAGTCACAGAAGAATATGCTGTCATATTATTGCTATTAAATTTTCACCTAATTTCGACTGAGTGCAATCACTGTGAATGCAAAAAAAGCCCAACTTTAGATGTATCAAATCATAACTGCACATGGAATCATGTTAAATCTGCTTCAGGTAGCGATTAAAAAAATAAAAACAAAAAAATAAGTTATTTTTTTCTAGTAATAACGCTGCAGAAACATACTTAGTCTTTAAAAACTGCAATAAGATAAATCCATAAACCCTTTTTTGGCAACACAGTTAAATGATATTAAATGTGAATGTGGCCATTTCAACTCTCTTCAAATAATCTATCGGTTTCATATGTTTGCAGTGTTTGCAACTGAATAAGAAAAATAAAAACACACAAAAAAAATGTTGGTGAAAGGAATTGCTTCAGTTTATGTGCATCACTACTGTTACCACAAAACTGCCAGCCCACTCGTTTCTGATGTAAGAAGTGAAAATCAATGTCATGAGATGAAAAACTGTTTTTCTTTTCATTTACTGAGCAAAAATGTTTGCTGACCTGAGAAATGTTCCATAAGAATATACATAAAACTGGATTATCTAAAGACTATAACATTTTTTTTCATGTTTGCCTTCCTAGATATTCTGATCCTTTTTCATTCTGAGACTCTGACTAATTAGATTTTGTTTTGTCAGAGCCAAGAGCAATGTTCGTATGCAACAGAGTACAAATGTGCAAATTCATCAAACGTGTGATCCTCATGAATCATGAAAAAGTAAAACAGAAAATGTGGAGTCAGTATGAGACGTGCAGAATTTAAATAAAAACATACATCTTGACAAAATAAATACACAATGGTCACACACAAATATAAATTATGACAACATTTTGACTTCTAGTAAAAAAACACATGAAAGGAAATGGTGACCACAGATTCAATCACATGGATAGACACATCATATCTGAGCTCATGTCAGAAAATGGTTGTAAAAGCTGGGACTGCCTAGCCTTTGGCTGCCAGACAAGGCCCATAAACATTCATTTGGATCCCAGCGAACCATAAATGCCCTCCTTTGCTCTCTCGATAGGGCCGCACATAGTGATCAGTAGGTGACCCACACTGGGTTGGAAGAGAGTGGGGGGAGGCACTGCTGAGAGTGAATCCGAGCCTCCTTCAGGGGGCCTGTTTCTCATTCTCTCAGTGGGCTGTTGCGAAAGCAGAGAAAGAAGCAGCGTGTTGGGGATGGAACTAGGTCGAGGAGGCATGTTGTGCACGTATGCTGGAAAAGGAGGGCTAAAATGGTTGGGAATCTCTCGGGACAGGTTCAGAGCAGGGTTAGCCAAAAACAGAATAAATCAAATGAGGGTTTGGAAAGTCTTTTCCCTGCTGAAGGCTCTCAGCTCCGGGGTTACTGACCAAATGCAGGTGGAAATAGTAAAATTAAGAATTGATCAAGAGGGCAGAAATCTGAGTATATAGCTATTTTATCTGGAACTACATTTGAAGATTGCAGGTTAAAAATTTAAACATATAACAACTCATAAAGTTTTGAATCGAAGTGATAATTAAAAAGAATGTAGAATAAACTAAATCATCTCCTTTTATGCTGACCACAAACATTTCTATGTAACCTAATCTTATCCATTATTCATCATGAGTCACTGCTGCACATTTGTCGGTGAGTGTCCTACAATTTCTCTCCTCCCTAAAAAAGAGCAACAAGTATTTTCCTATATGCAGTCCAAGCGTGTGTAATCCCAACACATGGGTTTGGAGAGTCAGCCTGCAATGATCCATTAAATATATCATATATGTCTGGATCTGGAGTCCATTTGACTTGTTGTGCAGAGATGCTGAACGCATGTAAGACCTCAGCCAGAGCCAGATTCTGTCATTCTTCAGATCACATTCTCTTACAAATTTAGTCGCTCTGTTTATTCTAGGTTATTTAAAACCTAACTCTGTCACATATGATGAATTGTAACAGTCTTTATATAGTTATTAAATGTCTCTAAAAGGTATGCAATAATTGTGTGTTGTTTCCTAAAACATACTGTCAATTTTGTAAAATAGGTCATTATGCAAAATGTGTCAAATATGCAGCAAATTTCTTGAGAAAACCCCCTTATTTTGTTCCAACACACCTAAGATAAGAGCGATCAGACATGTGAGCAGCAAACTATTACCTGCAAAAAAGCGTATAAAGTCTGTGTGCTTTGTGGACACGGCCTTAAATGGATAGCTAAATGAGACTGTAGCAAAGGGCAACAAGAAGGTAGTAGAGTTCAGCGAGGTATTATTTGTTACAAGACCTTATCCGCTTTCCCTGAACAATGCTTTTAGCCCTCTCTCCAGTTTGCTGTTGGGTTCATCCATCACAGAGTAGGTAGCATGATAAAAAGGCTCAGCCCTAACCCACAGCAAGGAGCCAGGTGTGACGCCTCAGTTGACCTGTCAAACTGTGAGAGTTATTATACACAGAGGTGTTAAAGGTTAAAGGGAGCAGCAAACTCAGAGGGTGTCGGTTCCCAAAAGCACACAGAGAGACAGGCAGCGCTTCCTGGATGAATATACAAAACAGGCTGCAATGTAGGAATAAATAGGGATGTTGTGTGACAATATGTTCAGATGGATATATTACTTTTTAAATGCGATTTTCCTGAATATTTATTTCTCTTTGGCAATTAAGTTTAGTACTGGGAGCAAAAACAACAAACAAGATGGGAAACATTTGTTTAATGTTACCTTTAAATGCAATAAGTCACTTCAGTCACAACTGGCCTTTTTAAAAAATGGGACTTTATAGGAAAATCTTTTAAACAGAGACATTGGGAGGTGTAATTCTAAAAACACAAGGTCAAATATGTGTATTTAGGAATAACTTTTCATATGTTTTATTCATCCCTGACCACCATTCTTATTTGCATTTCTTTACAGCGAGTGTGGAATATCTCTGTGGGGAGTTTTGTTGACAAAAGGTTTAGGATTTAACATTTAGTTTCATCAGTGTTATCTCCTGCAGCTGATAAAGGTTTGCTTATGGATCTTTAAACAACGTCAGCAGATCAAACATTGAGGTGCTTAAAACCCTGCAAATATTTAAATAATTCCTCACAAATCTAAAACAGAACATTCCCATTATTTATTAAGTCCATATGTGAAGAAAAAAAAACTTAACCATAGAAACTGGAACAGATATTATATATACTTGCTTAACAGATAGTTGCAAAAATATTTAGCTTTATTTTAAATATCCAGTGTGACTACCACAGAGTGCAGCTACAGCTCGGGGATGTTGATTGCTTTTGTCAAAAAAAGACTTTTTAAGTTATGTCATAAGGCTTTTGTTAAAGAAAGATTAAGGTTTATATTTGACCGGCCCAGACATTTAATTTTGTCATCCAGTTACTTTTCTTTGGGAAATGGAATATCGTGCTTCACTTGGTCTAATATTTCAGAGTTCATTGTTCCATCAATGACAGCATGTCCCCCTGAAACAAGATGTGTAAAACAAGACAAAACCATTATATTTCTATTGAATTAGTTACTAAACTGAAACACAGTTTGCTTTTATCAAAATAACACTTTTAATCCGATCTGCAAGTGCTAATTTAGCTTTATTTTAGATTTCACTACTGTCACCTCATGAGTCACATGAGAGAGACCGTGCACCATGCTGAGAGGATAATAAGGTGCTGTTTTCTCACTATTTGTGCCTGCTGGAAGTCATATAGCCGACATATAAGAGTTAGAGCTACAAAATTCCTGGGAATCCTCTTGTTTATTACAAACCTCATATTGATGATCTAATAAAATTTAAACTAAAAGAAGAACTAAAAGAAAATCTCTAAAGATGCTGCTTTGTTGTTTTATTTTAACTTGAAACATTTGCTTCCACTCTCTCCATTATTACCTATTATAAAAGATAATTCGAACTTCATTAACTTTTACTTCAGTATGGTGCAACGCGTATCTATTATTCATTCCAGTTTGCAGTGAAGTCTCTGTAGCAGCAAAAGGTGGAAACCATAAAGGGAGTCTGATCAGTGTTGTTTGTTGTGAGGCAGTAGAGGAACCAAAGTAAACTAAGCTTAAACTCAAACTTCATTTTAAACTGCATCAGTGTCTGTGTGTCCCTCAGCCAGTTGGGTTTGAACAGTTCTGATAACTCAGCAGGTTTGGTTTTTAGGTTAGATGTCTGCTGTTTTTTAAGAGGTGGTTGTTATGAGAGGTTGGAGGATTACTGGTCTACTGTATATTTGTATATTACGTTGAAGTTGCTTGAAAAAAAGCTACGCTAAGCTAAAACTGAACTGCATAAAGGTTTGTTGACTTTTAAGAATTATTGTAAAATACCATGGAAAATAGCACTAAGAATAAGAACATTTATTACTATGTTTTTAGTGAGGATTTTAGAAAAGTGGTAGTTTAAGTACTTGTCTTCCTGGGCGCCCATAGAACATGAAAAAATATGCCTCAGGGACTTAAACCTACACCGTGAAACCGCGAGTCTCTGTTTCACATGTGGTTTCCAGTGTTCTGCTTTTGAACGCCGACAGTTAACAGGGAGAAAGTGGGAGGTAGGAGCTGAGGGACAAACAAAGCAGAGTAAGGCCTCCTTTTCACTGCGAGCAGAAGGCAAACACTCAAAGGGGAAGGGTGTGGGAGGGTGAAACACAGTTCACTTTGCACACACGGGTTCAAGATATTTATAAAGCCCACCAGGCATCACATCAGGAGAGCTCTTCTGAAGAAACGTTGTTCCCAGATGGACCGCTTCAGCCAGATTTATTTATTGCAGAGCAGCTTCCATACTGATTACGCAACATCAGCACAACGTGCATGAATTTTGCGTCTTGGTGTGTGTTGCCAGCTTCTTGCTCAAGGTGAATCCGATGTGGGTCAGACAGAGGGCACCGTTTTCTCATCACACTCATCTGTGTATCAGAGCAGATATCAACAACTTGCACAATCTTCCTCTTTGCTATGTTTTGGTAAAGACAAAAAAAGACATATGAGGGCCACACACTCAAACTACAATTCACTGATATCCCTGATAGATTTCTATGAAACATGTCTTCTTGTGTAAAAATCTGATGGTTCAGTCATTCTTATTTTTCTTATTTTGTACTTTTACTAGGAAGAAGCTCTTAATTCATCACAGGGCTACATTACACAAAGTCCTCCCAAATCCACAGCCTGCATGGAAGTCATATAATCAGAGTCGGCGGCCTCTGTGAACTACACCTGAACTTAGCTAAATGGAAACAGACCAAACACATAGTGTGCGTCAGGATGAAAGCATCCCTCTAGAGGGCTGTAACCATGGCTTTTGAATGGAGGATGTGGCTTGTGAAGCAGGACAGAAGAGCACGAAAATTCTTGTCTCAAATGATTGAGTCAGCACGATGCTTGGCTACATGTCAGAGAAAAGAACACACAAACGTGTACACACACACACAGCCATTCAAAAACACTAATTCTCACTTCCTAAATCTTTCCAACATAAAAAACATAAAGGACAGTTATATTTTCATTATTGTTTTATATATCTCATGAACCACTGCTTGAATTTTAACAAAACATTCAGATATCTACAACTGATTCAATTCAAGATGGCCAGCAAAGCAAAGCAATGCTGACAAAAATGATTACAACTAAGTTAGTTTTACAGAAATTTGATGTGGTAATAGCTGAAAGGTCTGTGTAAAACTGTGAAATTAACATTTGTTATTTCTGTCTTATAAAATATTTTTTGCACCACTGGATGTGTTTTATTACAATTTTCAGAGAGGAATAATTGGATGAACATCTGCAACTAATTAACGTTTAGAGATAATTCAATTCAGTCTGGTTAAAACAGACAGAATGACTCTAACTCAACCAATTTTAGGAGATATTGGGTAAAACGTTGGTGTGGTGGTAGCTGAGAGTCATTCTCAAAAGATAATTCCAGCACTAACAGATCATGCAAGTTTACCAATGTATTGCACTAATGCATAAAAGTGAGCACAAATTCTCAATATAAAATGATCTTAGTAGCACGTGAAGTGCCAGAAACATTCATTCCTTCAAGGAATGCTAGGCTTTATTCTTATCTGATCTACAGATGACATGAAATAGAAGTGTCAGAAACTTAGCATAAAGTCAGTGAAATAAACAGTAGCTGCAAACATCCATAATACCAACGTGATCTGATACGATCTGAGTTAAAAGAAAATAGAAAGTGTGGGAGGTAAATCCAAAGCCACCATCCTCTTGCATATGGGACGTCACTTAACCTAAAGATGAGTTTGTGTTTATATTGCACTTGTATGTTGTCAACGTTATATGGATGCTCTTCAGAGTCAGAGAAAGGGAGAAAAATGAGCGAAGGAGTAATAAGGAACTGCCAGATTGTATTTGTGCCTGTCACACAAAAGCCAAGAAGAGTAATTGCCTGCTCAACACCTCAGAGGTGAAAGGTTAGCTGGGAATGTAGGGGGTGGTTGCACAGCCTGCTGTAATTAGCCTCCAATTGGACAAATAACTCTTCCGCAGTATTCCTGTGAGCATGTCAGCTTTGGACCGCAGATGACCTTAAATGATATTATAATGGTCTTTCTAAGAGCCTGCTTACACAAAAATGGGACTTGGGAAAAGGACATAAATATTTCAGAGGAATATCTTCCTGGCCTGCTTCATTTGCATGAAAACAGTATTCAGGTCTCACTTACAAGACAGCTTTAAATGACAAAATAACTGATTGAATAAATTCCCAACCCATTGCATAAAATCTAACTAATTCAGATGGTTAATGTTGTTAAAAGGAGGTTTGTTGTATAACACTGTGCCTCTGAGACAAGTCAGTTAGGTATAAACTAAAGATTTTCATCAAAATCATAAAAACTGCAGAACAACCTGTTTTCAATTGAAACTCAAGCAGCAACTTTTTCTTTTTTTTCTTTTTTTTTTCTCAGACCATTTGAACCATATAAGGAGAAATAACAGGCTGGTATGATATCTTTAGTTTGATTAGTCTAGATTTTATATCATATCAAGATCAGAATAGCAACCTCCTCCCTCCCCAACCCCTTCCCTGCCACTGCTTCGCTGCTGGGCTTGGATGAGCCAGACTGGACTGAGATTGAACTGAGCTGAGGAATTCTCAACATCTGGCTTGTATCTACAGCTTACGGTCATTTGGATGCAGCTGATATTTTCCAGTAGATCCACAAAGACCGAATTGTTCTGAGTTTGGGTCTTGTCTGCCTTGCAGTCGGAGGGGCGTGGTGCTCTGGCGCCTGACTGCCACAGCTGGGCCTGTCTGTCAAACCTGCCAGTGACACAAAACTTTATTTCTACTGCGAGAACTGGAGATGAATCAAACCGATCACCACAATAATGAAGAGACTCTAATGAATCGTTTGCATGTTACAATTACACACAAAAAATGACTGAACAAGAAACTGTTCTTTTTTTAACAACTTTTTCGAGGAAGGGAATCATTACACAGAACTCTTTTAGGGACTAAATGATGACAAACACTTGCCTCAGTCAGCTAAACTACACTCTGGTGCCTCTCCTCCCCCACCAAGGTCCCACACTACACTGCAAGTTTGACAATTGGGTTCAACACCAGGTCAAGCTCTGGGTTTGACAATGGGCCAACCAGTCTTCAATGGGAGTAGAGCAGACAGCTTTCCCACAAAGAGCTCAGTCACACAGAGGCGATTCTGCCTCATGGCCTCTTCTATTTAAACTAACAGGAATTAAAGAAAATCTTTCTCAATGTGTTACAACTTTGGCTGTGCTGTATGTGTTGTTGCTGGCTGTTGTTTCCAACAGATGCCATTTCAGTCATTCACTGTTTACTTCAAGAGGCTCAGTCCTCTATTTACATGATATTTGGAATTCGTCACCCACTACATGTTTGGAGAGCGCACGTACAAAAATTGTACTGGTTTCTCTTTGTGCAAACTGTTTTACTAACGTAAAAGGATTACTTTAAGTATTTGTTTTTCATCTGCGTGTTGTTTTTGTTATCTACATGCAGAGGTGTAATGTAATGCGTTGGTTTTCCTGTGTTTTGGTGTGTTTGCTGCTGTATGGCAGGCGAGTGCTGACTGAGGGACATGGATCTTGCACACTGAGTGTGTGAACTCTGGCTGAACCCCTGGGTGTACTGTTTCAGGCACGCTCTGACAACCTCGCCCCAATGACCCGGCTCGCGACTGCACAGTTCACAGGGAGGTCTTCTGCTCTCGCACGGCAACTCCCTCCTCCCACTAGCACCCTTTCTCCCTCCTATTCTTTCCTCATCCCCTATATCTGCTTCCCCTGAACCCTCCTTCACCTCTCTGTTCTGCCCTCCCCTCATCTCTTACCTTTTTTCACTCTCTTCCTTCATATTTTGTTCTGTCAAAACACTTTCTTCTCTCTTTTTTTTTTTCCATTTCCTTCATGTTGTTGTTGCCAACAAAACAGAAACTGTCTGCGGACTTGCTAATGGAGACAAACTCTCTTCAAGCAATCTAACATCACTGTCTGGATCTGTGAAACAGTTGCTTTTGTAAACCTAATTTTAACACACAAATTACTTTTATTTCTATACTTACTTTCATCCTGTCAATAACTTTGAAATTAACAAAACAGATAAAAAAGTATGAATATTGGACAATTTGTCAATAAAAATGTAGCTGTATTATGTCTATTTAACAGTGCTTTGAAGTGAATTTACTTTTATTTACATAAAACAAAATCCAAAGCATGTTACATTGGTGTTTTTTTTAAAGAAATAGAAGTTACAATTTTGGATTTCTAAGTTTAAATGTTCTCCACTGATAAAAACTACATTGGTTGTAAAGAAAAAGATATTTTTCACTGTGCTACAGTGTTACAGGTGGCATTGTTAGTGTTGCTGTTTATAGACAATATCGTTTACCATCTCAGTTGTTCACAAAAGCTGTAATGCTGTAGATGTACCTGTGCCTACAGGTTTCTGTGTTAACAGTAATATTGTAATATTACAATTTGTAAATTTGCTACAATAACTGTTCAAAGAATAATATTATTTGTTTTCAACGGCTGCTGAAAGTGATAAAATAAGGATTTTGTCTGTGTCTGTGTGTTTTTATTTTTAGATCAATCGATATCTCATGCATCGCAGACTGGAATAAGAAAACAACTTTCAAAAAGTAACATTTTTTTCCTTTGATACATTTTTGGTGTCAGCCTAAGTCAAGACGGCCTCTACACGAAACAATCTTTGCAAAAATATAAAGAGTTGTGATTGAAGAATGACTTTAAATCATTCACTCAAAGTGTTGCAGTGAAACAAGTTGAATTGCGTGTGAAAAAATATGCTAAATGTTGGTATTACTGCTCCTGTAGCCTGCATGATGTGAAAAAAATGCTTATAATTATTTATTTTTTTAAATACAATATAATCCTTCACTGAAATCCAGTGCTTTTATTCCTTTTCAGATAGAAATGTTTAACTTGGTAAAAAATACAGAAAACTGAGTGCACTTTAAATTTTTTATTTTTTTTTAATTGTTATTAAAATCCAATAAAAAGAAATCAACAAAGCATAATGCTGGCTAACAAGCTTTAAATGTTGTCTGGCTTGTTGGCCACCTCATGTGACTTCATAAATCTAGAGCACGTTCCATTTTTATCAATCTGTGTCTTGTGTGTCATAGATCTTCAAACCACTCTTTGTTGATCACCCCACCAGTCATCTCATTAACTCCCTGCCAACCTCTCCCTAACCCCTGGTACAAGCTTTACTCTTGACATTATGGGAGGGACCACTTATCCACTCAAAGGGCCCATGCTGTGCTGCCTGTGCAAACTGCCTGATTAGTTGGCCACCCCTGACTTGCTGTTTGGTGTGTGATAGATTGTCCCTCATTTGTCTTTTTCAAAAACCTTTCCACTCAGTCTTCGCAGACAGCACATCCACATGGTTTGAGTGTTATTTGAAGTCCAGTGAATTTAATTCAGTAAGAGCAGGATGAACTTTTCAGAATGTTTTGTCAGTTTCCTCTAATCTGACTCGGCTTTGCTTTATTGATAAAATATTATCTGCGGCCGCTTAACTTGTTTTTCCAAAGTGCAGGAATTGTTTCTTTGTCCAGTGAGGAGTGAAACTCTAGCCTTTCCAGAGACACTAAGAGATCAGAGCTTCAAAAGCAAACCTTCATCTAACTGTCAGAAAAATATTTATGGGAAAAGGTGCCTCTTTTCACCCTGCTATCCTCAGAATGACCTCTGTTTACCTAGGGCATGCCCCCGTTACCCACACACCCCACAGAACTCCTGCTGGAAGTGGGTTTGTGTTACAGGGCCCCTGGGGGGCTCGCAGCAGGGACTGGAGGCCGTCAAGAGCAGGCCCCTCCAGCCATGGACAGCTCCTCCGCTCTCGCAGAGTCAGCAAGGGAAAGACCTGAACTTGGAATGACCCCATCAAGCAAAGTCCCCGATGGGTTCATCTGCAGGCCACAGCTCCGGATCCCCTCACCCCTAAATTTTCCTGCTCTTCTATTTTTTTTGCAGCCTGTTTTTCCAACTAGACCAATACATTTTCCAGAGAAAGATCACTCCCCACCGTCCTGCTTCCCGTCCTCCTTTCCTCCCCCAACAACGTCATCCTACAACCCACACTTTTACAAACTCATCTTAACTTTTTTACTTCTCTTACAAATAAGATTTGTCAAGTTTATAGTCTCAGTGATTATCCTTTTACACACACAACCCTTTTCAGTTATCAGTTACCAGTTATCGCTTGTAGCTAAAGAGTTGGAGATTATATTAGTTTGTGTGTGTATTTGTCTGTACCACATCTGATGAACCAGTGGACAGATTTCAATGAAACGTTCATGAAGTAATCATTAGATAAACATCCGCAACTAACCCTTTTGGAGTCAGTCCCATTCAAGATGGCCACCACTGCTAAACACAAAAATACAAATAATTTTACCATTATACTGACACAGAAATCAGATTTAGCGTGTTAGCAGCTGGGATGCATCTTAGCAGTAATCGGTTGAGCAATCTGTTTTTAAAACTTTATCTATTAGAGTCCCCTGTGTCTGTTTGTCAAGTCCCTGTCACACCATAACGTTTCAGACAATTTATGCCAACTTATGAAAGAAAATGGCTAAATTACTAATAAAAAGTATATATTTGATCATATTGTTCGCCTTATAGTATAAACACACCTAAATGAGGCTTCCAGTTGATTTTTTTTAATTCCATCTTCACCGTAGATGTCTTTACAATTTTCACAAGTTGGTATAAGTTGTCTAAAACCTCATAGTGTGACAGGGCCTTTAGCAAAATATCTCCTGAAACACTGCATAGTTTTTCTTGAAGCACTTGTAAAACCATCATTGGGGGTACATCTACAACTGATTACATTTTTGAGTCAAGAGTCAAGTCAAGTCGAGAAATGACTTGTGAAACACAAAGATTCCAAGAACTTATCTAATTTTATGGCTATTGAGGTAAATCTTGACGTGTCAGTCGAGGCCATCTTGAATTAAGTTGACTCCAAAAGTTAATCAAGTATAAATGTACTTAATTTCGGAGAATTTCAACAAAATACTGTATGTCCAGTGGTAAAACAAACAGCATCTTCTCTAAGAACTAATGCTAAATTTTTAAACAAAGAGAAAGTTTTGCTTTCATAGTATGTTTTGGGGCTTAGCTACATCCCTGCTAAAGTTATAGTCATGTTTGTGTTAGCTAAATTTGCTTTGTTCTGGTGGCCTTCTTGCATTTGGTTTACAAATCAATCAGTCGTAGAAGTCATTTATTACAATCAGAAAATGTTGCATAATTTCATTTAAATCTATTAGGAAGTTCATGAGAAAATTTGTTAATGGTAGACAAATAAGGACCCCCTCCCCAACCTCCTACACACACACACACACACACACACACACGAACATGAGCAAAAACATTATTGCTCTGTCTTTGCCTTCAGCAGAGAATGATATAATGTAAATTTAAATAAAGCAGACAGCTAATGTTACCTCATCTGCAGATCAGTGCTGACAGTGTTGTAATTACTTCTGAATGGACATTAGGTAAGAGATGCTTATGACTCAATCTTCAAATCCTCAAACGTGCCTCATTACTGCCTGTTTTTCTGCTTGCATGAAGACACAGCAAAATCTCCTTTGGCAACAACAAAAATAAAGTCAATTTTCTCCACAGAGAGAGAGAAGCTTGTTTTAAGTCTGTGAAAGTCAAAAGCAGCGATGTGTGAAAAATGACAGCATGTTTCTATTATGCAGTTTGTTTCACTAAAACCTGTGTGGAGAAGTCACCAAGTCTGGGTCAATGCCACTAAGAAATGAAGTCCTTTTCATCTGACTCTTAATTCTAAGCTGCTGCGCTGCTCTAACGTCATTGGACTTTTCCCATTCAGACTAAGCACTTTGTGAGCTCAGAGCAGAGCTGCTGGCAGAGGCCCAGACATCAGCAGTGGTACCATAAAAGCTTAGAGACAGACAGGGCTCCAGAGGCACTGGCAAGCCTTCCCCTATGAATTTTGCCTAATAAAGTCCATTACACTCAATATTCTCACCTTAGTTGTCTACCATTTATGACACCAATGAGGGGTCCTGGTGGATTTATAGTTATTAAAATGTCCCCTTGAAAATTGGATTTCTATTAAATGCTATGGAAAGGAATTTTAACGAGGAAGGCTAATTTGTTGGTTGGGTCTTTTCTGTTTTCCACAGGAAAAGTAAAGAAAAAAGAAGAAATATATAAGTAAGGGACAAAAACCCTGAGTGTGGCACCATTTTACTGGGCTAATACTGTTAAATAAGTTTCATTTCCAATCAGGATTCAATTATTTAAATTAGAGAAACAGGCAGAAAACAAATCCAAATAGAGACAAAACCACGTGAAAATTTCAGTCATTCTTCACTTTCCTTAAAACTTGTACTTTTGCGCCCCCTAGTGGTGTTAAGGTATAACAGACCATTTATCAGAAACATGGTTTTGTTTTCACATAAACAACTTCTTTCAAACCATATGTTTACATTTTAATTCATTCATCTTGTTGACACTAAACATTTTTTCGTTCTTTTTTCCCCACTTTATTCATCTAGATGATGTTATGACACAAAAATATTTAATTCAGACATCAGACTCGGATTATTTGCTAAAAGGAGTGACTTCCATTCAAAGACAAAACCCAAGAACTAAAAGGAAGAAGCCTGTGATTGAGCTGTCTGCAACATGTTTGGTACCGCTTCATTAGCAACAGCTGATCGACGTTTATTTCATGAGTCTGAAGCGAAATTAAAGTTGTTCTCATTCAACGACTGTTTGGACCAGTGAACAGGAAAATATATATTTGCAGGCTGTCATTTCTGTCATTGAGTGCTTTCAGAAAAAAAAAAACTATCATCTTCTTTTCGAAGAGCTCAAACGTATTTATTTGTGTTCCTAAATTAAAGCGAACTATCATTTGTCAACACATTTTGATAGCTTCTTTTCAATCGAATATCCTTCTTTTTTTGCAAAACCTAAAGTCTTTTATATGCTGTAAAAAAGGAGAAAACATATGTAAAAGCATATGTATCCTTGGTCTAATTTAGCTATTAACATTTTTTACCTACAAAGCTATTCTATAGGAAGAAAACAACACTCAAACGGGTATTGCACATTGGTCTTATTACTAAACATTGGTTTATAATTTGAATAATGCAGTTAATGATGAGATGTTGCAACTATTACATGTGAGAAATATTCAGTAATTTGTGACTGAAAAAGCAGCATCCTTTCCTCCCCTGGCAGCTTCAGCTTAATGATGGGTGAATTACACGTCTAAAGCATGTTGATGGAAAGGGATAATACCCTTATCTCAGCTGGATTGTAGCAAACTCAAAGGGCACACTGAAGAAAGAAAAAGATTGCAATCCACTCTGACAGCTGACTGGAAGATTGTATAGGTGTTCTGATGGATGAAGCAGACAAGAAAAGGGAAAAGCACAATAAGTAAAGAAAAAAAACATACTTTTAAAAGAATTTGAGTGGATGATTTAATTTTTTTTTTCCTATCACTATCTCCTGAACAATATCAAAACCAAAAGATAAATAGCATACACATTTTTTCTCTGTTTTTCTTTTTTTAGTTCAGTTAATTCAGTGTTGATATTTTTAAAACAAACCTAAGACCTGCCTCTTTAGTCTGGCTTTTTAATTAAATTATTTATTCACATTGTTTAGCAAGATTTAAGTTGTGTTAATGTTGTTCTTTAGTTTTGTTATGCTTTTAGTTTGACTCTTAAGTAAAACAGTTCTTTTAACCCATTAATTGTCACCACTAATGTTCTAAATTGCCTGTCTGCTGTGAAGCACTTTGTTTTCCACAGCTGGATGAGGTGTTTCATCATCATCATCATCAAATTTATCTATAAAGCACATTTTAATAACAAGTTGTTAAAGTGCTGAATACAAAAGGCAAAAAAGTCAATATAAACAGCAAACAAAATAAATTCAAAGGCATAAGAAAGATAAAACAAAACAGAACAATAAAATACAGGAATAAATCACACTTGATTAAAAGTCAGAGAGAACAGATGAGATTTAAAAACAGGAAGTGATGAGGCCTGTCTGATGTTGGAGGGTAGATCGTTCCAAAGCTTAGGAGCGACGACTGAAAACGCTTGATCTTCTCTGAGCTTCAACCTGGTTTTTGGAACGACCAAAAGCAGCTGGTCAGAAGATCTTAGTGATCTTATTGATATTCCTGAGAAGTGTAGAGTCAGCTAAAATAGAGAAGGGGTGTATGGAGGGAAACAATATGCAGAACAGCTCCAACAGAAACACATAGAATGTTTGTTCTGTCAGCGATGAAACAGATCACTGAGTTCAAGCTAAAAGGAGATTATACTGTTAACAATCTGGGCAGAACCATTCAGCTTAATATGCTTTTTGTTTTTTCAAGATTCAGCTCAAGAAGACACAGCATTTTTCTTTAGCACTCCCTCTGGACGGAGCTTTTTTTGATTTTCACAATTAACCCTTTTACATCATTTACTGGTGCTTTCCCAACATCTTACCCCATCACAACAGTGCCAGGTGAAGATGCTGAGAAGATATTTTTTCTTCAGGCTTTTTAGGACCCACAACATTTTTCTTATAATTCATGGGTTGGAAGTAGACATGCAATTATCTACCTGCTTCATTGAGCCCGCTCTCATGTGAACAGAAGAGACAACCCTGTGAGGATCATGTTCTTGGTTCTTTTTTCGATGTTTAACACATTTCAGTTTGCTGAACCATAACGGCATCAGAGGTTAAAGTTTAAATGCCTCCACATCACCCAGTTGGCAGCATAATGGCTCAGTGGTTAGCACTGGTGCCTCACAGCAAGAAGGTACTGGGTTCAATCCCTGGTTCAGACATGGAGTCTTTCTGTGTGGAGTTTGCATGTTCTCCTTGTGCTTCAGTGGGTTTTCTCCAGTTTCACCCACAGACTAAAATCATGTATAACAGATTGCTTCCAGGCCTCCCTTGCCTGGTTAAATAAAGGATAATATTAAAAAAAATTTTTAAAGGACTGATTGCTCTTTTTGCTTTTTAATGGTTGTGTTTGTCTGAGGATTTGGTCAGACACAAACGTTAATTTAAATTAAAACAATGCAGCTGTTTGCAAGAAGAAACAAAGAGAAGTCAACTTTTAATGTTTGCAGCAAAATCTTGCATACATCCTTCAAGTATGTTGAGGAAAGTGGGATATTTTTTTGCAGCCCCCTGCTGTTGGAGCACCATTAGAGCCAGTCAGTACATGAGTCTGTACAAAGAAGTTGAGCTACAATCATGGCTTGACTAAGCCATTTAATTGGACTCCTGTTCTTGTCCCAGTAGGGGAGGATTGATTTATTGACCAGCTCTGCCAGAAAAGGTGGCATTACGCCCCAATTCAGCTGCTTAGAGTTGGACTTTTTTTCTAGTTGAAGAATTACCTTACTGACCAAAACACCTGATAAACAATTAACTGGCGGCAAATTGGTACCATGTTGAGTGGTAAATTGGAAAACTTCACAACTCTGCACATGTTAGAAATGCTGAACACTTAAGAAAACTTTGCTATTAGAAATTCTCTGTTGTCTGCAGATTTTTCCTTAAGTGTATCTGCTATCTTGGAATATTCACCCAAATGGGAGAAATAGGCAATAAATGTGTTTTAAAATACATTTTTTAGGCCAAATATTAGTATTTTTTAAATTTAATTAATTTATTTTTTATGTAATGTGAGTGACAAAAAGTAAAATAACAACTTGAATCTGGAGTCCCAGGAGCTGATAACAATGTTTCAGAGGCTCCTGAACATAATGAACAACACAGTGCACCAGTTATACAGGTAAAAGCCAGTAAATTAGAATATTTTGAAAAACTTGATTTATTTCAGTAATTGCATTCAAAAGGTGTAA
>JARVJO010000365.1:22585426-22637737 GCA_031762555.1 Cynodonichthys magdalenae | reverse complement strand
ATGCGTGGGTTTTCTCCCACAAACTAAAACCATCCAGGTAGAACTGCGTGCGCTCTCTCTGCGTACTCTCAAAAAATAGAGGAAAATTGCAAGTTGTCTAGACAGGCTGGGAAGAGGGGTTTTAAGGGGAAGGTTGTCCTCAAGAATGTTACAGAAATTGTCAAACGCTGCCCCCTTGTGGTAAAATTAGTAAACTGTGCTGCTGAAGATTCAGCGTTTTACACGTCAGCAACTAAATTAGCCTTCATCAAGAGATATTTTATGATTATAATTACTTTGTTGTTGATAATTTTATTGATCCATTCACTGATTTTCTTCTACTGCTTTTGAGACTGAAAGTAAAATATTCAGTTGGCCTGGTTTTCAAGGTTGAACTGTTCCAATAAAAAATACATTTTCAAAATATATTTTATTATTTTTGGAGATTGATTATAAAAATTTTGTCTGGTTTTCTTGGCTATTTTCTGTCAGATTTTTAAGGAAACCTTTGAACTGTTTTTGTGCTTTTGGTTAAAATAATAATTTTTAGCTGATAGACACTGGGTTGGTCTGTGAAAACTGTAACACTGGCAGCAGATTTGGCATCAAATTGTGAGTTTTTTTGATTATTTATTTATTTTTACTATTTTTGTTTTAATGGTAATCAAAAGACTTGACCTCTTTCATGGTTTCATGAGGAATGTTTTATGAAGGCTAAAGAGTAGATTAATCTGTGTTTTACATTATGCTGGCAAGTGTGCAGTGAAAACAAACAACTCTTTGTTTTCCTTTTTTTTCCCATAAAAGCACATAGGAAAAAAAAAAGGCGCAGTGTGGAAAACCACTTTTTCTAAAAGTTTTACTTATTTGGTATATTTCGAAAAGAAGTTTGCTAAATTATTAAGTCAGAAATTTGGCTTCTGGAAGGAGCCTTTCTGTGTGGAGTTTGCATATTATCCATGTGCACATGTGGTTTTCTTTTGGAGAGCCAGGTTTCTCCCAAAAAAATGCACATCAGATTAACTGGCTGATCTATAGATGTGTTTTGTTATGTGAGTTTGAATGGTTGTCTGTTTCATTTGTCTTTTTGTGTCTGAACCTGTGCTGAACTTGCAACCTCTCCAGGGTGCACCCCGTGATGGATGGATGGATGGATGGATTTTCTCAGTTGAACAGATAGACAGTGCAAGTTCATGGTCAGATGAGTCTAACATTCAGCCTGTTTTTTCAGGATCTGAATTTCTTTAAAATCATATCATTTATGAATCAATATCAGTAACATGGGTAATTTAATCATATTGCTGCTGGTATCACAGAAGCAGAGACTTATGTTGGAATTACAAACACATGTGTGACCATCAAGGACACTTGATGTTCTTTCCAGGAATGTGATTTACTTCTGCAGTTCAATGCCAGACCACATTTTACAGCACTTCCAGCAGAGAAGTTCACAGATACAGAGAGCGTATTTGACTGGCCGGCCTGCAGTCCAGGTCTGTCTCTGTCTGATAAATTTGTGGCACATCATGAAGAGGATAATCAGACAGCGGAGACCACGGATATTTGAGCAGAGATCTGGTGCTCAGTAATAATGTCAACAGATTCTGCCTGCAGGGCTTCACAATTAATGTTCACAGTTTCCAAGTGGTGGAAATTGCATAAAAACTACAAGTAATGTAAGAAATCCACGAGTGCACTTTTCTTTTATTTATTTAGTCGTTTATAGCTACAAATCAAATATAATCTCCCCTCGTCTTACTTTTAACATAACACTGAGTACGCTCCGATCAATCCTGTCTGATATGAATTTAACATTATGGTAACATTTGATGTTATTAAATATTTAACATCACATTTGTTTGTTTCCAACATTAGTTTATAACTGTGCGGATGACCTCTGTCTTCATGTTATATTTCTGCTTTTTGTTTTTATTTTAAGGATGTATTTGTCTGAGCTTTATCTGCTTCAACTATTTTGTTTTTGTTTGTGCAAGTTAGTTTTATGTTCACTTTTTGTTGGTAATCCTGTGCATTTCTTCATTTTGGTTTTACAGTCTTATTAGTTTTGTCTCCAAATGTCCTGAGCTGTTGTACAACATTACAACAGTAGGTGGCGCATTTCACCATCTACTCTACTAGAGTATGTAGGACAGGTGCTAATGTACTCTATTTAAATGTACATATATTCTATCAAGCAGATTTGTATCAACTAAGAAAATTAATACATCTTTATGTGTTTCCTGAACTCTATCTGTGCCACAAATCCATTCTTCAATTTCATCCATTCCTGATTTTATAACCGTATTTCTTAATCTGATTCTCTCTGCAGTGTAGGACCTCAATTATCATTGATTTTAGTTTCTAAATTCACCATCTCATTCATATTCCTATATAGTTCCACTGTTTCCACATTTTAACACCAACCACATTGTTTTCACTCCATGAGTTTTGCACTCATTTGTCAGAATCTTTATTCTTGTTGTGCTGCCTGGTTGTGATCTGGGTTCACATTTGAGTTCCTGCATTTGTTTGTTCAAAAATGCTAAATTGAAAAAGAAATAAAAATGCAATAAGAATTTAGGCCAAGAACAAGCAGGGTGGAACTGGTCTTGCCTGTTCAAGTATAATGCATCTTAATTTAGATTTATCTCAGTAATATCAGAACAAATGACTCAACAAAATCAGTTGGCATATTAAAAAAAACATTTATAATCCAAAGAGAGAAGCAATTAAAGATAATGGGGTGTTCCAGGAGACCATTTGAAGAAATAAAGTTGAGTAGTGTATAATTAAAGCTCTTTATATCAGTATATTTTCTTTAGATAATGTTTTTTTTTCTGATGCTTATTATTTAAGCAGCAGATGTTTTGTAATGTTGAACAAAATTTACTCATATTGAAAAAATAAACTGAATTTAGTAAAGTAGATTTCTGAGTTGTTTACTGAACAAGCCTCTTCAAGTGAAATCAGAGAAGGAAATAACAGTAGTTCTACTTCATCACTTTTTTTGCTGCTTTATTTACAAACCTTGACAAGTGGATTTGAACACCGAGCTATAATCTAGTTTTGTGTTCAGACCCATGTTTAAGTTCTCACAAGAGACAATTTGAACAGAGCATGTTTGTACCAGTTTACCACCTTTCTTGATTGTAGTCCCCTCTCTTTAAAAATATAAAATTGTACCACACAATATATCACACTGCCAGGAAAAACTGATTAAATCAAAGCTGTGCCTGAGCCTTTTTTGTTGATTGTTTTTTTTTTTCCTAAGCACTATAATCCATGCCCAGGAGCAGTTCTTCTTTCCAGAGGTTGATATCAAATGAATGTGTTGATCAGTGAAATCAGAAGCTGTGGTGTTTGGATGGAATTTAAAAAAAAACTGTGAACTACACAAGCTCTGCTGCTCCTTCTTATAGTTTGTTTTACCTTTATTTCACAGTATGCCTTTTTTAATTTTGCGACACATTGCTTTTATAAGCAAGATTTTAAAAGACAATATTTTAAGTAACTATAATTACTATTAGACGTTGTTGGAAAGATAACAGAACCTTACAAGTTCAAGAGAAACCTCAGTGAAAAAGCAAAACAAAATTAAAACACAAACATGATTTTATGTTAGAATTTAATCCAGCTTTCCACCTACTCTCCGCTCTGAACCTAATCTCATAACACAGATGTGGTCGCTGCTTTATTAGAAATGCATTAGTGCAGGACAGGACAAGCCTGTGGGCTTGCAGAAATTTAACATAATGTTAATAAATTAAAATGACAAAACTAAAATTACCCATGCAGCAGCTTATATAGAAATGAATTATTTAAATGATCCAACTAGATGAATGCATACAATGAAGCAACATATTTCCCCTTTGAAATCTGGAATCAGGACTCTTTCTTTAGGTGGTAGGTATGTCATGAACACTAAAACACACTCACATCATAGGTACCAGCTTTTAAAGTGCAAACAAAGAAAAAGCTCCACTTTCTTTCAATCAATGGTCAAATAACCATTTTATTGCTATGTAGGAATATTTATTGTATGTTGTATAAAAAGTATATATATTGCAAATTTAATCAAAGCTTGAGAATTTGTGGTTCTGAGAGACATCTTGTTATTCTATATCCTGCCACTAGATGGCGACCAAGCTCTTTAACGGAGTTAAAGGTTTCCAAACTATTTTCTGAGCTGTTAACTGTATAACTTACTTTTCATGTTCTATTTTTTCTATTAAAAAATAATATTCTCCACACTGATACACAGTAAAAAAAATATCTAAACATATTACCCAACAGTGTAATTTCTATTGCCACATATGTCAGTCCTCCCTGTTATATTTTAAGCCATGCCCTCTCACTGTGTTGTGCCTCCAACCCTCCCAGCTCTTGTGGCTGTCATGAAGCTTAGCCTAAAAACCAGGAGACAATTTCGCAAAAGGGGAAAGATATCCCCTTTAGTACTTTCCAACACAATGTGGCATCTGTGAGTTGTGTAACTGAAGTGGAAGAGAATTAGGAATAAAGGAAGTTCAGGGAATCTAAAAGAAGTCACAGAGAGTTCACGTCTCACTGTGTCAAGGTGAAAATAGGAAATCTGCGAACTGACAATGGGCTCGGCAGCAAAAACAATAGATTTAAAAACAAACATTTTAATTCCTTATATTATTACTGAATTTATTGTAATTATGAATATTCATCAATGATAAAACAGTTTATTATAATTAGCTTTGTACTCTAAACATTGCTCAACCAGAAGACAAACACTGAGAAGCTCTCTTATCTCTCTTAACTCTTAAGTGGAACTTTTAAAGTTAAAAATTGGCAGCTTTTGTAAATAATTTAAAGCTTTAAGTAACATCTTACTTTAATTGTGCTGCTAAGTCAAAACAAAACACAACTTTATTTGTCAACTCATGTCCTTCTAAAAGTTACTTTTACCTCTCAGTAACACTCGTTGCTGCTGGAAGCTGCTGGATGTAATTTTCTGCAAGTCAGCCACAGATGTTAACATTTCTTGAATGCATTATTTCGTCAGCTCAGGCAGAGTATTTTAGCAGTATGTGTTGCATTAGCCACTGTCTCGTAACTCGTAAATATCTGACTCATGGGGTCCGACTTCTGAGCGTCGTGCCAATTAAAGGCAGTTGTGTGGTAAACAGATCCATGCCCACTGCACTTGGAGGAAGGACTGCATCTTATTTCATTCTGACTCCACTCTCCATCATGTGTTGGGAGCGGGACATGATGGAAACGACTCGTGACAGTTCTGACCCATTTGGAGGTCTTTACGCACAGCGCAGGGCTGCGAACTCTCCCTCTCCAACTCGACTGGCCTTAATGTCCGTCAAGGCCGAATACAGTTGTCATGTCAGCGCCACCATTAAGGCAAATCTGCAATAACCTTCCACTTTTGATTTAGTTTAGTTGATGGGCTTTATTAAGGCTATTTTTAAAGACCATGCATCTCCTCTGAGCTTGAAAAGGTTTATAACAGATTCATGGTAAAAACGAACCACTGAGCTGTTCCACCGTCACAGGAAGCCTCAGCCAATGGATCGGCTTTGATCTGCAAAGTGAACTTCCACGGTTCTCCTGCCTGCACAGCGATGACAGCCTCAGCCAGAAGGATTTTGTCTTCTGGTTGTCTGCCAAGTTTCCAGTCCAGCTCTTGCAAAACCTCCCGAACACCTTGAAGAAATTTCTACAAGCTTGGACGCCTTGCTTCTAGGCTTTAGAGGTCAAAGGTTAAAGCTGCTGTGGCCACACAAAGTTTTATTTTGGATTCAACTTAAAAGCTCGTTATTAAAAGTAACTTCTGTGTTGCATACACCGAGTAAGTTTAGCGGTTATGCTAATACTGGATGACCACTTCAGATGTGTGTGAAGAATGTACAGTTTAAATTTTCATCATCTTCAAAACAGCATCTATGTTTAAACTGCCAGCTGTACCGACTAACAGCTTCATGACCCGATGCTCAGCTCAGCAACTCATTTGTTTAATAAGCAGGGGCCTAAACTGCACTTTGAGAGGGGAAGGTTGATTTTGTACCAAGATTTATTTATTAAGTCTCTCAGATCAGAAGGTTTGAAGGAATTACTTATATAGGCTGAACAGAAGAAAAGTCTTCATTAATTCAACACACAAAAAACACAAATATTTCAAATATTACAATTCAAAACAGACTTTTTTTTTGTTCTGTCTGCTAGGTGGAATTGAACCCACCACCATCAGTCATGAAACACTAATCTGGCTCAAACCCTCTTTTCCCCATCGACTTCTATTATCCTCAGAGCTCAGATTAAAAGCTTTCATGGGTTTGTTCTGATGTGCTGGGCTCTGATGAGTTCAGGTGTAAGAAGTCGGTGGTGGGAAACTTTCGGGTGGGCAAGAGGTAGCAATTTAGAAGGTGTACCACCGATCCCCCCCCCCCCATACTGAACTCTTAAACCTCCCCCCTCTCCTGCCCATGGGGTAAACCCTCTTAACACACGCGCCATTCTCCGTCAGGTCAGGACGAGGTCTGTAGCCTTTCACGCGTTGGCTGCTAATGAGGTTTCAAAATCTCCAAGCGGGGTGAAGGGAGTCTGACCTGCACTCAAGAAAACTGAGCCATGCAGAGATGCCAGCACTTTCAGTCAAATCGCTTCTGACATAAACCCATGGAACAATGTGCAGTAGTCTGGCTGCAAGGATAGTGATGGTGATTCTAATCTCTTTTTTTTTTTACCTCAGAAATGATCTTTGGATCTGCAGTTATCCTTTGGTAAGTTTGTTTCGACTCTACTGTGTGGTGTTTCTGAATATGAAAACATTTACTAAGTTTGAGACATAAATTTTTACCTTTTAGATGATTTAGTTGTGAAATTAGTTGGTTAAACTTGACAAAGTTATTATTTTAGTATTTTTTTCCCCTTTGTCAATAAATCTGAGTATGAGCTAAACAAAATGACCTGCACGTCTTATTGTAAAAAAAAGAGAAAAAAAATTGTATTTATTTATTTTTATTATTTGTCTCAAAAATATTTAAAATAGGCTAGATATTTATCTTCACTTGACTTGCAAATTATTTGCCAAAACTTGCCCATAACCAGATAAATAAATAGTGAACGTTAAAATACTATTAAGCTACTTTGGATAATCATTTAAAATGTTCAAGCAAATTATGACACCAGTTTTTAACTAGAAGCAAACATTTTTTTTTCCACTTTGCAAACTGTTAAAAACAAAATAAAAATGTTTATTTTTCCACTGGACTATTATGCTGCAGTTGTTGTAATTTGTCTCAAAGTCAACTGTTCTGTTGCAGACCTTAGTCAGGTCCCGTCCTCCTGTCTGTGGTTCAGGACGGCTTCACTTCACAGACTCCCTGCTGTCTTGTCGCCTCACAAACCCTAAAATTGTTCACGGATGGTTTTCTGCTACAAAACCACAACACAATAAAGCTGGAGGTGCAGCAGCTGTTTTCAGCTGTTGTCCTAAATGTTGAAAGTGTCCACCTAAAGAGGCTACAGAGACAAAGACTGCTCCAAATTTACTCAGTCCAAAATTAATATGAATGTACAAGATTATTCTGTGCAGAACATACATGTATATGTGTCTATGTGAGGAAGTAATACAAACATATATATACATACACAAATATATGTGTGTGTGTGTAGATATATATACAGTTAAAAGTTAAAACTTTGTAATGTTTTATTTTATTATACCAGTAAATTGTTTTTAAATTGCTCACGATTACATGAATTATCAATTTCTTTTGTTTTGAACTAATTATATTTTTACTCATGTAATTTTGTTTTATTACATTTCATTTTGATGTACTTTTATTTCAAATTGTTTCTATTAATGCATTTTTTTAATATTTATTTTTAACATTTTATGGAATGCATTTTTTTTTAATTTTGGTTATACTTTGTTGATATCCTAATTGTTTTTTCACATAGATACTAGCTATTTTTTGTGTATTTTGTTTATATATTATGGAGCAGTTTTCCTCTTTGTATTTGAAAAATAAAATATTTCACATTAAAAAATTTTACTTGACATTTTGTAGAAAAATGTGGTACACTGTCAAAACGCACTTATGATCCTCTTACTTCAGTTTTTAAAAATGTTGTACGTTGGTTGTTACTTATATTTTATAGGAACTTTTACTTTTCCCTTTGAATGGCTGCTTTTCCATAATAATCACATTACAAAGTCAAATTATTTGAAATTAAAAAGGCAAAAAATTAAAAAATGAGCTAACAAAAACAAAGTTTGCCAATGTATTGTGACTTTTTTATTTAAATTGAATTGTAACAGAGACAAAGGTATTTATTTTTTTATTATTGTTTTTATTTAAGGGAGTCTTCGTGCTTCAGTTGTAAATAGTTCTCTGTGTCGAGACGATCTGACTTAATATGAGCCTAGATGAAAGTCAAACTTGATGCTGTTTGTTTTCTAAATTAAAATTCCTAATTTCTGCAATTTATTCTTAAATTTACATCAAATAACCTTTTTTTACCAATTAAAATCCAAAACTAAAATGGAGATATTTTGAAACGTATGTAATATTTTAAATGTGCTTCTGCTTTGATTTCAAAATTAAATCACAGGTTTTACTTTAAATTGTTCCTATTTATTTTATTTTATTTAAATTTTGGGGGTTTTATTATTTCACACTAAACACAGCATAACAAATTAAAACTTATATTAATATAATATATTGTAATGTAATATATTATAAACTACTCATCACAGTTTTTTTATAACAGATCTTATTTTTTTTATTGAGTAGAGTCAAGTTGGGCTTTTCAATTTTAGAAAATAAAACCATGACAATATTACAAATAATGAAATTGTTACATCATTCACAGGGTTACAGTCAATATACATTTATACAGAAATACAGGATCTCCCACATCAGTCACAGTGGTCTGAACCGGCACTGGTCTATTATGTGGGTTTTAACAGAGTAGACATCCCCTGACTGGACTGACCAAGAGCCAGTGTGCTAGTGGTGGTGGTGGAGGGGGTGGTTTGGGACATGTAGAGGTAGGGTGGGAGCAATGGAGGAGAACACATAGTTTACACAGGACACCGTAGTGGTATGAATGTTTGTTCAACAGAGGGGAAAAAAACACAGACTTGCTCTTAGCAGCAGCCATTATTTGTCCATCAGCAGCTGAAGTCTCCCAAACAGAGGAGATCCGCCTGCTGCTGTTTTCACAAAACAAATGGAGCTGAAAATCCAACTCTTAATGACGTTGGAGCACCTCATCAGCAGAGGGCGCCCTGGTGCTTCACACTGCAGCCAGTGAACAGGAGCCATTTTCTATTTGCCACAAGAGGAGACAGGATTCTTGCTCTGACCCTGGGGTAGCTGGGTCGTGTCGAGATGCAGCCCGGTTGGGTACAGCAGGGGCACGGCTCCGTGTTTATGCACTCGAACAGCAGTGGTTTTTACACATGCATCACACATGTAAGAGGAGAAAATAATACACCGTCTTTGTAAAAAATAAAAATAAATAAATCAATTGCAGTCGGAAAATGTGTAAAATCACCAGAGGCATCACTGCTTCCGAGAAGAAAACTGAAAAGCTTTTGAACGGAAGCTGAAGACTGCTTGTGTAAATGTCACGTTTTACTGCAAGTTAAATAAGTTATGTCTGTGGGAAGTTTTCAAAACCAAAAGTATTTAAAGGGAATAGGCAAGTAAAACAAATAAAACATGTACATTATTTTCTTTTATACAAATCATTAAGTTTCCAAATGACCAAATAATCTGATATGTCCATCTGCATGTCTGAACCCTGAAGGAATTAAATAATAATTGCAGAGAGTGAATCCTATTTTAGGAAAATGCCTTGCATGAAACGTGTAACAGTTGAATCAGTTGCTCAATTTTTAAGTTTTTTTTTATATTTAATTGCTTAGGTTAAACACGAGGACCCATTTATAATTCATTGCTCAGCCTGAACATTAGGTCTCTTCTGTGGAATGAGAATTATTAAAATTGTTAAAAAATGTTACTAATCACTCCACAATTAAACATCATGTGTTTTTCAGATTATTAAAAAAAAAAAAAAAAAAAAAACTTGCTTTCTATTGATAAAATATAAATAAAAAAGAGTGAATATGATAGAAAAATAAATTTCAGCAATATTCAGCTCTACCACAGTTCGGCACACCCTGTTTAAGGTAATTTCTCAAAGCAAATGTCAAGGATAATTGCTTGATTAATAACTCAAAAGTCTTGGCAGCATCCACGGACAAGCATCCGAATGAGTTTTAATGAGCCTTCAGCCCAAAAAAAAAAAGACAGAAAGAAAGAAACACCGGCCGTGTGCATACTTGAGATTAATTTCTCGCACATTAAGTGCTTTTCCTGATGGCAGAGTATTTTTCATGCTACGAGAAGATACGCCAAAATAAAACTGGGAGCTGTTCCGTACTGAGAAATGGAAAAAGAAGACGAGGTAAAGGTCAGTAAAAATACAAAACATTAATGTCAAAGCATCCTTTTCTGTTTGATTCCTGACTTTGACTCATGATTTTCCTCATTTGATTTCCGACATGGTACAAAAAGATTCCAAGGTAATATTAGCTATAGTGTGTCTTACTGCAGATAAAGTAAACCAAGCAGTGAACTGTGAAGCAAAGACAAAAGAAAATGACATTGACAGCTGGAAATAATAAAAGATAGACTGATAGTGCTGCAGTATTTGAGGTTTCTATAGTTTTTTTTTTAGAGAAAGGTTTCAGAGATAAAGCCATCTGTAGTTTCAATAGGAGAACTTGGGTCAGCATCAGAGGATTCGGTTGGCGCAAACGTGGAAGGATCGTCCAGTCAGGAGGAATCTCAGTGGCATGAGCATCGAGACAAGACATGACACAACCGTCCTGCTGTTGAATGTCAATACGCCTGCTGCGGTTAATGCGTTCAAACACACAGACAAAACCAGACAACTGGCGAAAGCCGACTGTGAGCAGATCAGAGGAAGCTGTTGACAGGTGGTCGACAGGCGTGTGTTATCAGGAGGACAGAGAGGGAAACGGTGCCTGGGCAGAGCGGCTGTGATCGGGGTGCAGTCGTCCTGCTGTGATCAGACACATCTGACCGATAGCTCGCAGCTGGACATCCGCGTATGTCTGTTGGGTCTCGGAGTGCAGCCCAGCAGGATTTCTGCATTGCTGATTATCATTTATTGCCTGTGTGCATAACCCCTCTGTCTGATTCACCATCTCTGGAGAATCACTAGATCGACACGGACTCCATAATCCTTCATAAAGAAGCCGTACGACAGGTTACAGGCTACGACACAGACAGTAAGAGGCAGTTCTCACGAGAAAAACATCCAAATGAATACAAAGTTCCTAGAAAGTAAAAACCAAGACAGGCACCACAGCGGCTCAAGCTGTCGCCTCTGAGCTAGAAGGTCCCAGCCTGGGGTCTTTGTGGGTGGAGTTTTCACATTCTACCATTTTTCCTCACACAGACCAAAAACATGAACATAAGATTTAATAACTAACTTTGTAGTTAGTCTTAGAGTGTGAAGTGTTTGTCCCCATGTGTCCCTGTGATGGACCTGTGACCTGTCCAGAGTGTACCCCACCTCACTCATAGTGACTGCTGAGACCGCTGCAAAACAAAAAGGAAAACGGTTGGATGAATCCATGACCATTTACAAAGTGAAACGGTTTATCTACATTGTTTTGGGCACCAACATGATTCTTCTTTTTTTTGTTTTTCTTCCAAAAATAAATGAGAAGCACTGATGGAAGATCCAGAGAATTGGCTGGAGTCAGACATAGACTCAGTGCAGAAGAAATGCAGTTCAGTTCCATGATATCCATACAGAAATTGCAATAATAGAACACGAACATCTAATCGAAACATCTGATGGGTGAATGTAAAACAACGTGTGCGGTACTGAAACTTTGAACAAGTGGAAAATAAACATGTCTTTTCAAAAGGGAAAATAAAATAATGTTGACTACAATGCAAGCGAGTCAAACCCAAGTTATCAGCAAACAGAATTTGAGTAATCGCATTAAATCAAAGCACTATGAAATGAACCACTCACTCAGCATGCTATCAAACACAAGTTCTGACACTTTGGGAGCTACTGCTTCTTTATGCCTGTGTCATACGTGCACAACTTGTGCATGGACGAACAGACAGCACTAGAAAAATAATAAAATAAATAAAAAGCACAAGGGAGAATTCTGTAATGAAACTTTTTAAATGTACGTCGAGTCTGATGAAAGCGGTTTCAACTGTGAAAATCTCTGCGGGAAGTAAGAACAGTTTTTATTTTTTTATTTTCTTTTAGTTTTTTTTTTTTCTCACAAGCTACAGTAAGAAAACTTAAGCAACTTAGGATGACAACTTTGTAAATCCTCTTTGCAGTCAGATGTTCTGCTCCTGAACTGATCACTTTAAAAAACAATTATCTCTGAGTTGTCGTGTTACAACAGGTCAAGTGCATCTGATATGTACAGTACAGGATCAGGTCTAAGGTGTGAAGAAGAAATGTTCTATTTGGCAAATTGTGAATATTTCATGGTGAAAGACATTAAAAAAAGCAAACCAGTCTTTAGTGAGTGGAAGCATGGTAGGAGGGGATCTTCAGCACAAAATATTAACAATATAGAAAATTTCTTGCAGTGACAAAAAAGGTTTTGTCGTCTTCTTCCTTTTCTTTAGCAGTGATTTCACTGCATAAATTGGCAGTCTGATCAATTGTGGTTTAAGACATCAGTCTATGCCACAAACCGTTCAGTTCTTTTTTTTTATTTCATTTCATTTTTTTATTATATTACCTGTGGAACCACTTGGATGAGTTTGTTGAGTTCCCAGTTCTTCCTAGTTTGTCCTGCAGAAGGCCACAGAGAACTCTGTGTTTCCACATAATGTCCATTAAAAACAAAGACAATATTCACACCTTGAGGACGTTCTCCCCAACTCTTCCTTCTTCTCTTTTTTTTTTTGTTGCCCTTTTAAAGGGTAGCTTTCCTACTCAGTTCATCTAATGTACAACCTTATATCATCTATAAATTTAGATAAACTCCTTTTTTACTTATCAGTTTTTTCTCTCTTCTTTAAAAAAATCTTTACAAAATCATCAGAACCAACAAAACTAAAATAATAATAATAATAATAATAAATGCTGAAAAACAAATAAAAGTGGTGGAAGAGTGAAAAACGAGTTGCTGGTCACTTCTAACCTCCCGTGTTTCTGGCTCTAAAGATGGGGCTTAGCTGGGGTCCGCCTGGATTCGTCCTCACAAGGACTTGTGTGGTCACAGGGGAGAGAAACGGAGGAGAGAGGGAACAGGAGAGGGGAATGGTGGGCTTGATGGGAGCCCGGTGGGAAGACAAGACAAACTGTCACGCAAAAAAAAAAAAGAGGGAGAAAAAAAAAATCCACTCCGTCCTCCACATCCAGAGCCCTGTGTCCGAACAGCCTTCTTTCCCCTCTGCTCCTCTCAGGAGGGTCAAACCTCCACTGACTGGATCTGGTTCATCTGTGCCCGCATCATCTGGACGCTGTTCAGGATCTTCTTTTGATGGCCTGCTAAAGTCACACCGACCCTCAGGATGTCACTGTGAAGCACAGAAACAGATGTCAGACTAAATTTACCACATTCACCACACAAACTAACCCATCTGTACCCACATTCATCAGTGCTGTTTTTAACAGACAACCTGGAAAGTGTTAATCAGGACTGCTATATAAAGAAATGTAGAATCACAACAAAAAAAAGGCAATAAATTCTTTCTGATGAAGTTATTTCTACACCAGAATGCTTCAAAAACCTAACAAAAAATTAAAAGTCAACGTGTTTGTGACAGCGAGCCCACCCTCTGAATGCAGCTGAGCCAGATAAACATCTATTTCACTGCTTTAGTGAAGCATCCTTCACAACATATAAGCAGGAGCATCTGCAAACGTTATTTAGTCACCGCTGCGCAGTTACTTATCCATAAAACAAAGTTCTCTCCCCTTATGCTCAGTCATTTGATGGGTTATACATCGCCATCTGTTTTGTCAAAAGAACTGTAGCTAAAAATCTCTCTGGGCAAATCTTGTAATGTTGTTGTCCACTGACATGAATCCATTTCTTTTCTAAAAGTATGATGAATTTTCTCAATTTGATTTTAGAAAGCCAAACATATTTTCTAGTATTTCCTCTTAAGTTTTAAACTGAAGCCTAAGAGAGGCCTGTTAAACACATGATAGAGAATAAACTCTGCTTCAAGCACTGTTCAACCTCCCAGCTACATCATTATGAGCTGAAAATTGCACCCAGGCCACAGACAGAGTCCTGTTCCTGCTAAAACTGTAGTCAGATAGAAAACCCAGTTATCAGAATTTAAATGCATCATCATTACTTACTCCATGGTCATCTGAGACACCACATCAAATGTGGAAAAGTTAGAATTGGCAAAGTTTTCTTTGTACTGGCCCATCTTGATGGCATCCAGCCACTCATCCACGCTGCTGAAGGTGGAGAAGTCTGGGATGCTGCGGTCCAACAGAGGGAGATGGACACTGTAGGGGAAACAAGCAGGGGCTTCAGCAATTCGAAATAAAAAGCTTTCACATCGTAGTCAGTTCAGACCACCTGCATGTGATTCAAACATGAATTATTATGTTACAACTTTAGAATGCTGGATGGAACTTAGAAAATCCCACAAGCTTAATCCTTGAAAAAAAAAAAACATTTTCCAAACTGATTTCTCATAAAGGGTATTTTCCAAATGAGGTGATAGTCTTCAGGGAGCCAGTGTATCCACTCAGTGTCTGTGGAAAATCTGGCCCACGGTCTTCCACTCTGGCACCAGTGAAAGTGCAGAGAGGGATAAAAGCAATCAGAAAACTCTGGAGCGAACGAACACCCAAAGCAAAAATGCTTGAAAACGCTTTGTTTTGAAAACAGTTTCAACCCAGAATTCGCCTGAAGCATTTCGTGGGAAGGATTGGATCTATCAAACCAAAAGGCTTTAATTTACGTAACCGCTTGGCGCCAGGAGAAACAAGAGAGGCTGTTTGGCAAATGGGAAACGTGCCGTAGATGACACTGTCGCAACAGCTCGAATTTCACATTAACAATGGAAAAAAAACAAGATCATCATACATTTCAGGATGTTATTCATATTTGTGTAAAATTACACCTAACCAAAAGATCTATATCTCTATAAAGATAAATATCATGTGGAGAATTAAAGAGAAAGACACAAAAACAGAAAGCATTAAAAGACAAAATTCAGATTTGAGTTTGCTTTTTACTCACCCAGAAGATAAAGGAGTCATGGCCTTTAATGTGTTGGGATTACGGATCATCTTGTCAAGGTTGTTGACAATCTGGCTGAATTTGGGCCTGTTGTTGCGGTCCTTCTGCCAGCAGTCCAACATGAGCTGGTGCAGCGCGCTGGGACAGTCCATAGGTGGGGGCAGTCGATAGTCCTGTTCTATGGCGTTGATGACCTAAGGGGGCAGACACGCATCTTTTAAGGTAAGACTTTACAAAAAAAATAGATCAAGTGATGGACAAAACAGTACAAAACACAGTTTTAGAAGATATCCCTTCTTTTAGTAAAAGCTAAAATATAAAACACTGCAAAAAATATTTTAAGTAACTAAAACTATGTTCAACAAGGTGGAACTCGACGCCAAAGCATCGATTGGTATAACTCCGCCCGCCCCAGACATGTCTGACTTTGAAACAAATGCCAGTTTTATAGGAAGCATCCATCATAAATGACCTTGACCTTTGACCCTAATCTAATCAGACTGAGTACTACCTTAATGGAGTTACTGGGCCTACTTATAAGTAAATATATTAGGAGATCGTGCTCACAAGACCCCCCGTGATGGACGGGCACTGCACTAACACACAGACAGCCAGAGAACAGTGGGCGGAGGCATAAACATAACGTTCACTGATCAAGATGAAGGAATATTTAGTTATTTGTTACATTTAAGCTGCTAAATTACTCAACTAGTTCCAAAGTTTAAAATTTAAAAAATGTGTGTTTATTTTGAGTTTGTGGCATTTCTAAAGAAAACTTGTGCATGTATCCAGAGTTAAATGAACTTACCAGTTTCTATCTACTGATGTGCTCCAACAGGAAAAAGATTGTATAAATCACTGTTTAATTTGTTTTATTTATTTTTCTTTAGAAGTTGTAAAATACCACTTGTGTTCTAACCTGCACTCCACCAGTGTATTTAATATTCTCTCCCCATAAAGGCACCTCACAGAAATGTCGACACTTGTACACAGAGGTGGTGCACAGTTACCAGAGGAGAACAACCCCAAGGATACTTGTGTGGAGGGTGCACAATCCCCTGCTCATTATCAGGGTCATTAAAGAAGCTCCATTCAGACTTAGATTAATCTTATTCACAAGACCTCCAAACGAGGACCCCGGTGGAGCAGAAACACTATCTGGAGCTGCTAATATGATAACTGTTGAGGTCCTCAGTCCCTCTTAGCACATTAGTGTTCTCACTTTCAATTTGAAACTATTTTCATTATCTCTCTCCCCATAATTTGCTCTCTCCTTCACTACCCAGAGGGAGATAGAAAATGGAGGCTCCAGTCAAGAGCAGAAATCGTCCACTGAGCACTGCTGTGCATTTCAAATTATCTGATTAAGTCTCTGTGGTGAGTGTGGGGGGAATTTTCCTATAAAAACCCATGTGTTTAGCTAAGGGAAAGCAGAAACCAGTGACCAAATTTGTCTCTGAGGAATTTGAGGCTTTAATGAAACACAGAGAGACAGAAATAAATTTGTAGTGAGGATTCGGGAGTAACTGTTTGCGGGGTGGCCCCTAGGCTAAAAAATTAATAACTTCTGTGAAAAACAAACAACAGGCATGTTAAACACATACATCTTGATTGGTCATGTCCCAGTAAGGCCTCTCTCCGTAGGACATGACTTCCCACATGACAATCCCGTAGCTCCACACATCACTGGCAGAGGTGAATTTCCTGTACTGGATTGCTTCTGGTGCAGTCCATCGGATAGGGATCTTCCCTCCCTGTGAACATGAAAAGAACAACCAAAGCAAGGAAGGTGAGACCGAAATCTGACCGTGACAGAGTCCTGGCTCTGGAGAGAGGCACAGATCACTGCAACAATACTGATAGTAATCCAAACTGGGAGGTGGATAGAACAAAACCTTTGGGAGGAAAGTGTGGTACATGCAATGCTGTAGAAGAAAGAAAAAGAGAACCAGGAAGGGAAATATATTTGGCCTGATAGGGGAAACAGAAAGGGAGTGAACTGCTTAACCCGTAATATAACCTACAAAGACGAGTTCTTATCCATAAAAAAAGTACCATAAACCTTTTTTTTTTTTAGACAGATACCCCCAGAGAATGTGAACAGGTGAAGGTAAACCTTAAACATTTCATACCAGAGCACTTGTGTAAGTAGGATCTGACGTGTCATCCTCCAGGAAGCGCGAGAGGCCGAAGTCTGACACTTTGCACACAAGGTTGCTGTTGACCAAGATGTTTCGGGCAGCAAGGTCGCGGTGCACGTAATTCATGTCGGCAAGGTACTTCATGCCTGAAGCGATGCCACGCAGCATACCAACAAGCTGGATCACCGTGAACTGCCCGTCATTTTGCTGTAAAACACATAGAGGATACACATCATATAAAGAAGGGTTGTAATGAAAATACTTGAATATTTACGGGGCATCCAACGTTATTTAAATGTCGTGAGTGCACCTTTTTATGGTAAATCTCAAATTGAAATCCCCTAATTTCACATTAGATAAAAGAACACAATGCACCAAAATCTCTCCATGCATTGTTTGATTCTTTAAAAACGTATTAGAATTGATTACAATAACATTTAGATAATTGTTTTAATTGAACTACAGAATTCTAACTTTAATCTCAGAATTCTGACATTTTCTCAGAATTAGAAAAAGTCAGAATTCTGTCTTTTTTTGTTGTTTCTTTTCAGAATTCTGAGATTAAAGTCTGAATTCAGTAATAAATATATATATATATATATATATATTTTTTTTTTTTTTGCTTTGTAGTCCTAATCCTCGTCCATAAGATCTCCAGCACCTGCATGGCTGCAGCGACTTTCACACAACTCTCCTAAAACACTTTTGACGTTTTAGGCTAGACTGAAAAAAAAACTATTAATATGTTTTCAGTATTTATAACACAAATTCCACCCCATAAGTATTTATTTATTTATCTACGTTAAGCAAAAAACTCTCATTGTTTAAATCTATTTGAGACTATTGCTGGTAACTGTAGTTTTAAGGTAGATTCACAGAGGCATGTGGTAGGAGCTTATTTTACTCCTGATATGCATACTAGCACATAAAAACACCATATGGACGTTTTAACAAGGTCAAAAGCTTGATTCCCATCGGGGGTGGTCTATGAGTACCAAAACTGTCTGCCATATGTTGGCTTTTTTAGATTGTTAGCCGGGTTGTTTATTAATACAAACTCTGCAAGAGCTTAACACTGTTTTCTGATTGAACTTTTTTTTATGAATGTTTTTTTATAATTTCATAATTAAAATGCAAAAAAAGACCAAGATATTTATTGATCTAAATCAAATGTATTGCAATACTTTAACGTTACAAATACAATTGCCATCCTTTAGTAAACTTGTAAAAACATTTAGTTTGAAACTATCTTATCTTTATGAAACCAGTAGAAAAGTTATGGTAAAGTATTGGTTTACAAAAAGAAAAGAAACGAAAAACCCTGCTGGGCACCAACAGGTTTGTTTGAGCCCAGCTGGCCTCAGTGGGACTAGGCAGGACTAAGCTGGGCCTGACTGTCTGCGTACAGCTGTTCCTCTTTCCGTTTTGGTGAAGGCTTTACCCCACGCTCGGCTAGTGTCTGGAGCTGTGGTGCAGCTGTGCCTCCGACTGGGCACACCTGCACTCTCCCCACCACCCACCACGACGTCAGGAAAACAGGAGATTACGAAGAATGGAGCATGAGAGCATGAGGCCGAGTGTGGACAGACATTAAGGCTAATAGGGGAAACGAGTAAAGCAGTCGAGAAAGCCCAGCCAAATTCCTCCAACCTGTTTCTATTTCAAACGCTTTGCTGCTCATTAGTGGAGAGGATGCCTCTCCTCACACCAAGCTGCTCATCCTTGTGTACCGGCAATTAAACAAAATGTAATATTAATAAAGAAAAAAAAACAACTTTATAACAAGAATACATTGGTGCTTGATTTGAGCCCCATGTTTGCAATTTAACTGAAAAAATTATCCATCAAGACTGTAAGTAAAGATCTAATGTGAGCTTGCCATTGCCCATACAGCGTTCATCATGTTTAATTTCTAATCTTAAAATAAGCCCCAAATATTATGTACCCAGCAGCATTTTCTTCAGTTGTGATACAACAACTTTAGCAGGCAGCTCAATGCAGTGACCATTATAAACAACCAACCACCAATTGAGTCAAATAGTGACACAAACTGTGCTCAGAAGCTTCAACTCTGTCAGCAGCTGTGGTGTAACTGCCACAGTTACGTTTTACAAAGCCTCACTGCTGTTTTCAAAAAAACAATTTGCTGTCAAATATGTTCAGCAGATCTCCATGTACACAAACAAGATCCAAAAAGAGCTGATGTTTTGCGTCTTCGAGGTCAGACGCAGAGTCCAAATCAAGGCTCTGAACTCAGCCTCAGCAGAGCGCTGACAGGAGTTTTTATGTCAGCTTTCCAAGGAAGTCTTTGATGTAGTCTTGGAGGAAGCTGGGGAAGGTATACTGGTGGGAATCAATTAAAGGTGTGTAGACTGCTTTCAGGAAGCTTAACGTTAAAATATTTTTTACACTGTTTATAATGAAATAACGAGGTGAGGAAACTTGTGGTGTATACTGTATTTGAATTTGTAGTTACTGTATATACCATGGATCTACACTTCAGTGCCATTGTGCAAACAAAACATCCTGTTTTAGTTGAACAATGTTTTTTAAATCACTAAACTTTGTCCTTGCAAAAGAGTAGAAACTAATCATTGTGCTCCTTCACAGAAGTCTGATTCATGCCTGTTGCTTCAAACCATTATTTTTACCACATGAAACATTTTAAAGAAAGATTTAATTGTCTTAAAAAAACAAGCTTATTTGGATAAGCCATTTTAAATCACTCTGTAGAGGGATGTGTTTCTGCTTAACCACTGCTTTTTTAAAAACGCAACATTTCTCCAATATTAGCTCTATTTTTATTTAATGTCCTACAGTTTCACAAAGAAGTGGTCACAGAAATTCAAATCCCTTTGACAAAGTCAAATGACACTCAGTTTTTATTTAGTCTTTTAACTTTAAAAAAGACAAGACTTAAATTATGATATGCCACTTTTACAGTACTCACATAACACTTCCATACTTAATGTCTGTCACATTAAATAGAGAGCTCCTTTTTCATAATTTAGGTTGCATCTAAAAATAACTATGTTTTAGAAAAAGATCATAAATCTTCCGTTTCCATTAAGCAGACATATTTTGCTCTTCCTGAAAAGGCAGAAGCAGCAATTAGAGCAGGTGAAATATATAAAAAAAAATTAAAAACATAAAAATATTTGTTTTTATTTCATTATTACTGCAAAATTGATAGTGATGACTTGTATAACATCTCATCACACAGGCAGATTCATTTTTAAACATGACATCTCATTTTAAGTCTTGAAAAGTGTTTGAATTATTAATTTGGGTCATAAATGTACTTTGGACTGCACTTTGTAATTTTCCTTGCTGGCAAAATTCTGAGGACTAAAAATCCAGTGAACCCATGAGCACTGTATTTATTATCAAAATAGAAAAAATAAATGTGGAATTTATTATATATAATATATTAAATAAAAAGCAGTGAGACGCAGAGCAACAAAGCAAATAATAAATAAATAAATCCAAATGAAAACAAAATTCTGCATTCTATCTGATAAGGTGGCCTGTGATAGAGTGCATTTAAAAGACAAACAAAATTGTTAAGGTAAACTTAAAACATCTGTTTTTAAAATGAACAAGCATTTTATTTAACTCACCTGCATAGTTAAATGAATTTAATTAATTAGTTAAATTAAGAGGGTGTGAAAATGTTTAAAAATGTTTAAGAAATAACCATAAGCATCATTACATTTGTTTTTGTTAAAATTACTGCCTTGTTCCATGTTTTATTTATAAAAATGTAAATTAGAAGTATGTTCCTTGCAAACTGAAATAGCTGCCATTTTAAAAGCAACTTTAAATCTTTTAATTTCTTCTCTTTTTTTTATGCATTGGGAGGAGAAATTTTGAAGGAAATTAATTTCACTTTTTCCATAATGGCTGGCAGTAAATTTATCCCCGGCAGTTGTTGTTAATTAATTTTCCTTCTGCATGTTGTCAAAAGAACAACGAAAAAATAAAAAACTCTTGGCACGCTTTCTAGATAATAATATGCTCTTTGCGTAGCAGGAGTGATTGCTTCTTGTCATTTTTTTGGCAGATAGTTAGCAGGTACCTCAGTAGCTGTCTAATAAAGTAAACAATTTTAGACAGAGTCGTGATAAACTTATTATGCTGAGATCATCATATCAATTTTTAGGCTTGTCAAAGCAAAAGCTCTGAATGGAGACTTCTAAGCTTCAAAGCAGCTTGTACTGTCAGTTTGTGAAGGCAACATTGTTGTTAGCACAAAATACACTGTAAGCCTCAGCTGATTTATTGTTAGTTTGGACAAAACATAACCCAGAGTGGCAGTATTAACATATAGATAACAGTAAAACTGTTCGTTGTAATGGTAATTTCAGCAGGATATGTCAAAATATCTATTTTACTGTATAGTAATTTAAGTATTTCTTATTGCATGGCAAATCAGTTTAATCTGAAAAAAAAAAGTTTAATAATTTTTGTCATGTAATAAAATCAGGGTTCTTACTCTGAGAAAGGTGTCAAGAGATCCATTCTCCATGAATTCAGTGATGATCATTACAGGACTGCTCTTGGTGACCACTCCTTCCAGATGAATGACGTTAGGATGGTCAAACTGGCCCATGATGCTGGCTTCACTCAGGAAGTCCCGCCTCTGCTTTTCTGTGTAGCCGGACTTCAGAGTTTTTATGGCTACAAACATCTCTCTTTTACCCGGAAGCTTTAGATTACCGCTGCACACTTCTCCAAACTCTCCTATTAGGACAAATGGAAAAAAACAAACAAACCCCCAGTTATATGCACTCTAAACAATGTGCAAAACTGAAAAAAAGCACCTTCCCTGCATTCACTTCTGCTTAAACTCATTCATTAACATGCTATCCCATCCAGGTTTAAGTCAGATTTTTCCATTACCTGCACCGATGACCTGTTCAATCTTCACGCAGGATATATCAATCTCCTTGGCAAACTCCCTCACAGCCTCATTTGGGTCCTCATATGTGAACGGATCAATGTAAATCTTCATTCCTGGAGACACTTGTAAGACAGGAAAGAGCCTCTATAATATTTAATTGTTGTGGTTCTACTTGCAGTCCTGTGGGCCAGACAGTCCAATGCAGCAAGGCACAGTAATAATTCATTCACCTTCCATATCCACACTCCTAGGCAATTATGAGATTTTTTGGTACGACATAAAGGTAATGAAGGTTGGATGATGGAGGAGGTGGTGTAATTACAAATGGTGGTTGCGACAAGTACCTCATGGCTACTGTGTGTAGTTGTTCAGCCAGCGAGGACATCACACATCCAGTCCTTTTAGCTGAAATACTGTGGGTTAA
Source organism: Cynodonichthys magdalenae (assembly GCA_031762555.1). NCBI lineage: Eukaryota > Metazoa > Chordata > Actinopteri > Cyprinodontiformes > Rivulidae > Cynodonichthys > Cynodonichthys magdalenae. The sequence goes on along the minus strand of JARVJO010000365.1, from coordinate 22,615,007 downwards.
TATATATATATCATCTCCAGTGAGCCATAGAGCCATTTACACTCAGGAAAGAAACCTGGGTCCTATATTAGCATTGCTCAGCATCACTTCTTGAAATAAATTGGCTGTCCTGAGCCACAATGCCAGGTAAATTGGCTTAAGGTGGCCTTTAAGTGTTCAGGGACTCAGGCGTCTTGAGTTTTAAATCCGATTACAGTGCTTATACCTCCACATCAGACCTGAGGCTATCTGAATGGATGGTATACTCACACCTGGGCTGCTGCAATGCAAGAAGAGCATGCACACTGCCTCAAAACCTGGCAGACTACACTGAGAAAACATGCTGCGGAGATGAACAGATGGAAAAGATCTTACCAGGCAAACCCCCCCTTCTAAACCCTGCAATCTCTTCTCAAGCTAAAGCACGTTCAAAGGACCACCTTCCTTTTAATGGCAAAGACCACCATAAACGGGGGCAAAAGCCTTGACTGCAACTGGTGTGGGGACAGGATGCATACAAGACACATTGGCTTCTGATAATAGCTGTGAAATACCCAGCTATTTACTGGCACACTCTTCACTTCAGAACAAGCTGGGATTCTTCACGTGTCTGGATTCTATTAAAGACAATCTTACCTTTTGAGTGGAATTTACACACTCTCAAAAAACATGATTTAGAGTAAGCATCACACAACCATGTAAGTATTTTTTATACATTTAAACAAAAAAAAAAAAGAACCATTAAGTCATATTTTTTAAAGATCTAGTTTTTTTTTTCAGATGGGGCCAGGCTGAGATACCTTTTCTCACAAATTTACCTCTGTATTAGTGTCATAAAAACTCCATGTTACTGCACTGTTTAAAAGGAGAAAATAATTGAGTGATTCCGTTCATTCACCAAATCTTTTGAAAATGTTGACAATGGCAAATGACTCGTGTGCATTAGCATCCTAATGGCTTTAACGTGAGTGAAGACTGACCTATTTCCAGCACAATGGAATGGCTTAACTATGAAACACGATGCACAGAAACACACACTTGAACGCCAGTTTTGATGTGGTTAAATCCACGCTTTGAGCAAACAGAATCAGACAATGGGCGAGATTACACGGAAGTGCGGAACGGGGGAAAAATGAAACAGTGCTGTGCAGGGACGTAGCCAAGGACGGAAGCAAGCAAGGTGGTAGTCATGGAGACAGGTGTGTGAGGAAGTAGAGGGCTGAATGTCTGCCATGAGGATGACTGTGTGACAGGGTAGTCATGGATACAGGTGTGTCTAATCCTGAGGCAGAAACCAGCAGTGAGAGTGAGCAGGGAGGAGTGGTGGATTACTCACTGTGGCCACTGGTGTAGTGCTGCAATTTGTCTGTGTATTCTGAATCACCCCTCTCGAAGCCACGCCTCCTGGGGAAAAGACAAAGAACTCTAGCTCTGGTTCACAGGAAAAGGAGGAGGGAGATACATCAATCAAACACCCCCAGGTGTACTTCTCTGGAAAAAAAATATCTGCTATGATCAAACATAGAAGTTAGGAAATGTTTTTTTTTTTCCCCACTGCAAACAAAAAAGGCATCCAGCCATGTAGCGAAACCGCCCAAACATATGTTCATCTTTCTTTCTGGAACATACCAGTTTGGAAGCTGCATGAATTATTTTGGCTTGTTATTATGGGTTGCACATAAATTTCCCCTTTTCTTTCTTTAAATCAAAGAGTAGTGCATCTTTTTAAATCAAATATTTTTAGTTCTTTATAATAGAATGAGGAAATAAAATTTTTCGACCATAAATAAGAGTGCTACATAAGTGGATCGTATTTTGAAAAGTTTCGACTGCCATAACTTTCTTTGTAAAAGAAATGTTTTTCACCACTACAGAAATCCATGGCTGTACTAAAAATATAAAGTTCTTAATGAAATACGTTTTTCAGGTACATTTTTGGACTTTTTTTCCCCACTTGATTTATATGGCAAATTCTAACAAAAACTTAGAATTAGATACTTTCTTTTTTTCTGTTCTGCACGACAATATATTGCACGTCATTAAAAAGTTATAATCCAAGTCTGTGATAAAGTGCATACATAAAAGCCTGGGGGAAATCAGCCCCAATGATAAAAGTATGCAGAGAAATTCATCTTTGACATTCTTTTCAGACTTATAATACAGCACAGGTGCAGACCTACACTTTTAATATGAGTGGTCCCACTGGGAACTGAAACCCAAACCAGGGGTTATAACCTTTTGGCACCCACTGAACTGGAGCATCAACAGAACTCCATTTTTAAAGATACAAACTCTTCTATTTACATTTTATTGAAAAAAAAAAGATGGAATACAACCAATTTATTTTATCTAACTGTTGTTATTAATAAAATAAATTTTATTTTTGATTTTCCTTTACAGATTAAGACTGTCTCACCGGTTACAAACGATGATGATGACAACCACAGCAATGAGGAAGACCAATCCTGCCGCTGCTGAGCCAATGATGAGTGGCAGTTTCTCTTGAATGCTTGTGTTATATTCCTCTGAAAAAAAAGAAATAAACATTATGCCATGTACACACATTCACACAGCCCCCAAAGAGTCATAAGCTAAAACATATGGGAAAGCATCTGAGCCGCTGCAATGGGTGACAGACAGACATACGGCTGGGTAAACCATCGAACATCTTGGCATCTTGACTGGCTGCATGCAAAATTTTACAAACCACATCGAATGTCCTCAGATGCTGCAGATACGGGCAAATTGTTTGGCAGAAAGTGTGTGAAATAAGGAGAGAGAGCGTGTTTGGGTGCGACCCAGCCTGATCAGACAGCCAAGAATGGGAAACAAGCTACTAAATGGGCAAACAGACAGAAGAATCCCTGCTTTAACTGCCACAAAAGACAAACAACTGCCTTTAAATTCACTGCATTGTATTTTTTTTCCTGCTAAATAAAAAAAATATAGCAGATAAAATGTATTATTTTATGGGGATTACACAATATTTTTGCTAGTTTAAAATACAAATGTGTATTGTGAGTTATTTAGCAATAATTGCAGCACAATTCTCTTTTAAGAATTTTATTTAAAGGTTTAGAACACTTTTAAAGTGAAAAATTAATTTCAAATGTTACACATAGGACGTATAGGTTTTTTAAACAGCAGTAGCTGATCATGTTTTTTAACCTTAATCTTCTTTTCCTTTTCTTTTCCATTCATTTGTCTGCAGCTTTTAAAAGAACTTGCTGTCACAAAAGTGGGTTATTCACCTTAAACGGAGTCATTGCTTCAGCTAAAAACAAAGGATTAAAAAAAAAAATGAAAACACTTAGCTTCATGTACTCTGTGTTTGCTCAATATTTACAGTTAAGAGTCAGTTTGTTATACTGTCTGCGCTGGGATTTGCGCATGTGGCAGCATCAAGGATGCACGAATGAGAGGTTGGGCTAATGATGGCCCTGGGCGCTGCAGGATGACAGAAATTAGATGTTCAGAGGGGAAAACCCAGCCATGGCTCTAATATTAACCTACTTGACTGATGTTTACTGAATGTTCCATCTTTTCCCATTTGTGGCAAAGCAGACAAGACAATTTTAACCTGATCATTGACTTAATGGCTTGAAAAATTGCATTTATGCCATTTCTAGCAATAAATGTTTCCTTGACGTTTTGTGTAATAAATAAATTAAATACTGAAAGCTTATGTGTAAAATAGTAATAATAATACATCACTGATATACAGTTTACTACAAAATGTGCTTCCTGCTCGTCCCTGCAGCTGTCTGAACTCAAATTGCACACCATAGTGTGTTGAAAAGCCTCGCATGAAAGGTGATAAGAACTGTGCGTGCTGCAGGAGACACCGGGTGAATTCTCACCCTCCGTCATGGTCTGGAAGTACAGCTTGCCACTGTAGCGTCCGAACCCAGCTACGGTGCGGGCCCGGACCTGGAACACGTAGATGCTTCCTGGCTTGAGCCCGCGGATGATTGCCGTGTTGGTCTGGCTTCTGATGATGGAGGAGTTATATTCTGATTGGTCCTGGGAGCAGAAAAATTACACATTGGCAACACAGCTGCATTAAGTAACAACCATGAAATGCTGTATTAATAAGTTTAAAATAATTGTAAATAGGTCTTAACTATTTTATTTTGCACAACATGAGCATAATCCATTATGATTGTTTTTATGTATCTGAAAAATATTTTGTTTTTTATTATTTATTTAGAGTCATTTAATGTAACCTAAGTCAAATTATTCTGAATACTGTTTAATAAAAAAGACAAAAATAGGCAAACATCCAGCAGACGCTTTTAAGAAGGCAGATTTGGTGGCAGTTTCAGGTCAAGCCGCTCCTCTGAGCCGTGTCTTATAATGATCAGAGCTGTATTTCACTGCCATGCTTTCCCTCTTCAGCATGCTGACAGGTTTGAGAGCTGAGACTATGACGTTTTTAGCTGCTGTCTTCAATACACTTCTCAGCGCGCACTTCTGAGCCATAACAGTGGCTGGAACAATTGTTTTGACAGCTTTCTCCAGCAGTGTCAGAGAATTATAATCAAAAGAAGAACAAAACAGTATCTCAACTAAAGCTTGACAAACTCTGCACATATGTGCATCTGCACATGGTTACATGTTTGTGTTTTTAAGTCTTCAGTGTGCTTGAATAAATACTGTTTTTTTGACTGTAAGTGTTCTTGTGAGAAAGTATGCTGATTTCAGCGAGCCTACCCCTAAAACACTATTTTTACATCAGTCAGCACACCATAGTTTTAACCACAAGTCTCTGCACATCAATCCCCAGTGGCCCTTCTTCAGGGCTGAGTGTGGTTTTCCTTCGCAGTGACTGACCATGATTGTAATTGGACGAGAATGAACAGAGGTTCTAAGCAATATTCAGAAGCTACATGCCTTCAAGGATCTGCTGCTACGCAAACGAGCGTGAGGAAATTCTAAATTAAATTGCGCAATAAAAAAAGGGATTATGACATTATTTGGCCTACTTTGGAGAAAACAAAATTAATTCATAAGGATCAACAAGGGCTTTGGAGAAAGCATTTGTGCATGATTCAATAACTTTGTGTACCTTTTCATAGTATTGTAGCTCGTAGTCTAAGATGACTCCATTAGGCTGGTCTGGTTGGGACCAGGAGAGGGTGATGCTGTCCACAGTGCGACTGACCTGATGCATTATAGATACAGTGGATGGAGCTGCGGAAAGACAAAAGGCAGTGTGTTAACTGTGAAGCAAATAAATCAGACCCATCTTCACTGTCATGCTCCGAGAATTTTACAGCATCTTTAATCACACAGCCAAACTCTGGCTTCAGCAAATCTCATAAAATCTACAGTATACAATGTTCTGTAGCCTCCTGTTAAAGCTTCATGGCCAGGCATGCAGTGCAGACGGCAAGTCACAACACTGGCTGAACCACATAAGCAGTCTCACGGGACTTCCCAAGATAAACTGTGACTTTGATGAGATTAATTTACGCTTGTCATGCTGTTGATAACAGACCACTTTCTACAAATTACTCATTTGAAAATCACCAGACCACCATGTAATACACGAAGGAAAGTGGATTTTGTCACGCATATGAACTAAACAAGTGGAATAAATCATATGAGCCGCAGAAATGCTGCACAACTTGGTGCATCTTGATTTTTGTCCTCTGCATCCAAACTAGAATGATTATTAATTTTTGTGTAATGCTAAAATGAAAAGGTTGTGGTGTCTTTGCAAGCAAAAAAAAAAAAGAAAACGAATCAATCCTGAAAATAAAACCTGAAAATGTTATTTTAAAAACCAAAATATGCTTTTGAATTTGCTGTAAAGTACTGTAAAAAAATATATATATATATATATATATAAATAAGATGCTGTAGTTTGTTCATTTTAAAAATTACCTGAGAAATATGTACATACAAAAACAGCTGATCATTGTAATAAATAGATGTTTTGTTTTTATCAGTAACGCAAATGCACTGTATATACTGTAAATGAGCTTTATTATTTTTTAAACAAATAAATAGAAAGGTAAAATAAAATATAGAAACTGAGTTTGTGTCTCAGTAACAAACATTTATTTATAGTAAAAAATTTAGTAAAAAAAAAAAAAAAACAAGTGCCAGAAGTAAACTTAATGGCTTGTTACAACATGGGTGGTCAGCTATAGGCTTTCATAGCCCAGTGACCTTAAATATTGTCAGGTCAGAGGGAGGCGTAATCACCTCAACTTGTCCCAAGACCATTATGATTAGTTCAGGGTGTCGCAAGTCAGCCTAAAGCTAAGAGAAACAGGATAAAAAGCGCCGTCTGGGAAGCTTGGCAAGGCCTGCAAGCCTGAATGTCTTTGCCTCTGTGTGTGTGAAAGGGTAGGGTGGGTTGAGGTGTCAGTGAAGGAGGGGTGCTGGGCAAGATTTATGTACACCAAGCCCCACGCTCATCAGTTTCTGACCCTTGCTACACACACACCCCCACACACAAACCACCCTCAGCCAGCAACACAGTGGCTCCCCTGAGTCCAAGTAATAAAGTCAGAAACCTCTCCCTCAGCACGCGTTCTCTGTTGAAAACTTATTGACTGGAAAACTACAACTACCACGCCCCCTTAATATAAGGTTATAAGGTTGTATGTGTGTGGTTTTTCAACATATGAATCTTTCGTATCTACAATCTTTATGAGAAACTGCCTTTATTAAAGCATCATGTGGACAATTTTCTCTAGAACGGTTGTGCTGAGAATAAAATAGTCATAGAAGTTACCCTAGCTGACATAGCTTGTTTTAGTAATGTTTTCCATAATAAGGAAAACCTTGCATGTCCTCTCCCCAAAATAAAACAAAACAGAAAAAAAAAGGATCTGTCTAACACAATAAATTATATCTCACATAAAAAGTGGATTGAAAGTGATTTCAAGTTGTTACATGCAGCTGCTGGAAGATAACAAATTGAAGTGTTAGATATCATGTCAACAAAGCACTCTCACTATGATGGTCCGTATTCACTCTCATGCATTACATCGCTACTCTGGAGACAGGAGTACAATAATGTTTGCAGTATTCAGTCAGGACACCAGCTTTAGGAATCTCCTCCATCTCAAAGTACTCTCCAGTTTGTTTGCCATCACAAGACGACAGCCTAATAAGGCAAACAGTTACTCCAATGGGAGCTCACGAGTATCCTGTTACGGATGCACATATATTCAAGACTGCCACATGGCCTTTTTCCTGCATAGCATTTCCATTAAACACACCGAGCAGCCATGCCTAGTAACCTGATATAGGACCAGAGAAACAAAGGCAGCTCATGTATTCCTGTACAGAGGATGGACACATGCCAACATAAAAAGCTGTTGGAGGAGAACACTGTGGCTTCCTTTTGTTAAAGGACAACTTCCAGACAGCTAGAGTGGCAGTCACCACGTCTGCCTTCAAAAAAACAATAAGGGCTGATGCGATTGAAAACAAACTGAGATTAAATCAGATGGAGGACATGACTGTTTGAAGTAAATACTGCATGTACTGTAAGCTTGAAGTGTTGAAACATTAGTCTCAAAGTGAAAATATGAAGTTTGTAATACAAATCCAGCTGTGCTGTGTATTCCAAGTCAATACAGTATATGTGTTTCAAGCTAAGCTGACAATTGACTGTGGAACGCCAGCGTTACGCCAAGTCAACGTTTCGCTACAGCCAGGCCTACAGCACTGATCCACATATGAAAACCATTTTTGTCCGTCTAATTTATGTACTCCATTTCCACAAGTCTCCAGTGCACTTCAAATCTTCAAGTGTAACAATTTTTTTTTTCTTCCACAACTAAATCTATAATTTCAAGGGTAAAGTAAATACTCGGTTTCCATTGTGTAAACATAAGTCAATGAATTATGCCACTAAAGACATGTTGCAGTCGTTTTGAACCATTTTCTGTGTTGATCCAATGATTATTTCTAAATCATGTGGGACTGCACGCCATTAAATGTAATTAGAAATTAAAAACAAGGGTTTGACAAAATGTTCTTGTTGTTTACACAAAGCCAGCCAAATCTACTGTACATCAAGTAAGATCACTTTCTTCAAAGTTGGAGATCCACACTTTCGTCGCAGATTTTTTTTATATATTTTTTTCTTGACTGCTCTTTTTGTGCATTTAAAATTAATGAAGCGGTTACAAATACAAGGACAGAGTTTGTAAGTTTTTATAATTAAATTAGATGGATGACTAGGAAAGGAAAATACTAGGGCATTTTACGATTTCTCCATCCACCGCAAAAAATGAGAGTCTGGACAGAGGAGTGCTAGTGTTAATCACAGCTCATATTTTACTCACAGGAATGTATCGTTTGTCCAAACCAAAGCTTGAAAACCATCAGTATGACGAACATTAATTTTGCTCATGCGTGAGTACATTTTAGACCATTTTAATTGTGAACAGATTGTGTTTATATTTTTTCAACTCTATTGTATCAAAACTTGTAGAAAACACAGGAATAAGGGTAGCAATCAAATTAAATAATGAATTCATATAGGCATGAGGAAAGTATCATGTTGCTTAATTGTGAGGGGATAGGTGGTCCCAGCTGTTGTCAGAGAATAAGGTTTCAGACCCCACATTATTACTCGGCCTTGGATTTGATAGTAAAAAAAAAACTGTCTTTTAGAATTTATTCTAGAATGATGCTCCGGCCTTGGCCCAACAAGAGAACACAAAGACTCTGTTTTGCTCAGCATCTCTAATAGATCTTTTTCTCATATTTGAACACCTAGTGTCTTCCCTAATCAATTAAAGGTGGAGTTTATAGGGCTTTTTCTACTCATTAAATCCAAGCCTATTTAATGGGACATGCCTCTACTACCACACGTACAAGAACGAGGTTTCATCCATCCAATTAATGTATGCCTATAATCTTATTATATTACACTCTTTTAGTAGGCTTTTCCACTTTCTCTTTGAAGATCTCCTTGACTTCTATAGTTTGGCCTCTTTTAATAAGCACTGCTATGAACATGATGGGCATCTTCATTAAGCAAACTAAAGAAGAGACCATTGTAGCTGGCTGGCAGAAGAGCAGACTCTGTCAAAGCTTTTAAGTATAAAAAGAAAAAGAATCTCGAGACAGGCTTTCAGAGATAAAGAGGTTTAAGGCACTCCACTGTTTGTGATGTATATAGTTGTGTTAGATGAAGGGTTGGAAAGAAATCACAGTATCTAAAATAATGAATCTAAGCTCACGGAAAACACAATCGAGTGTGCTGATACTTTACAAACAAGACGCCACAGAAGAAAGGTGGAAAACCTCCAACACGGGCTTGCACATGGATCATATGCTTCAGAGCAAGAATGCTTCAAGCCTTTTATCTGCATCTTTCTTACAACCGACTTTGTCTCCAACCATGTGGCTCTGATTTGATTAGGCGTTCTGGTACAGGCAGCAAGGACTTGGGGAAGATGGGGGGAGGTTGCAAGAACAGGTCAGGACTTGTAAATCCCTTTCCTTTTCATTGTAAAAATCAGTTTTCCCGCAGAGCAATCTCTCCCAGAGGACCTGAACCAGCTGGCCCTATACCAGGCAGTCTCCCAAACTAGCTGCCGCTGTTCCACTCTGTCCCACTGATGTCCATTTATGAGCTGCAGATCGAGACGTCTTAAAGGGAGAGGCCCATATTTGCATGTACTTTTAGCATTCTGGAAAACTGCCCTGTTTCTCCAGCTGCAAAGGATTGTGGGTTTTACATCTATAAAGACTTTTTCCAGTGCAGTAAAGCTAGAAAAGTGAGATTTCAGTTGATCAAGTTTAAAAACAGCTGCATTGGAAAAGACTGGGTGCTTTAATACACTCATACTCAGATCATTATCTAATTCAAAAATCATTTCTTTATAGGTTTAAAAAAAGTTTTCAAATGCTTAAAGATGATACAATTTAAACCCAGGCCAACCAGTCTAATCTTCAGATGAAGTAAATGCACCACAAAATAGTGTATGATGATACAAAACTGAGAAGGAAATAAGAGTTATTTATACAGTTAAAATAAATGTAGCTTTTGGTGATTTTTCTTGATGGCTCTAAAAAGAAAATCCACGATAATGGTGACACTAATAGAAGAAAGTCAAAAATGATCACAAATGACAGTAAAAATAGTTAGCCAATTTGACTATTTTATCCTTTATCCTGACGTTGCTGCTTTTTATAAGTGTGGAGAAAATATTATTTCTAATAAAACAAAATTTGTACATTCTCAAAATGATGAATATAAAAACGTAACCTGGTAAAGCTGAAATATGATTTTGAATTATTTAAAACAACTTCTTAAATTTTAATGCCTCAAATTAGAATCCACAGATTTACTGTGGTCTTTCAGTCTCCCTGCGATGATTAAGACTGAACAAACACAAAGTTTTGAGCTGGCTCCTGCAGCGATGTGAAACGAAGACTTTGATTCACACAGCTTTGGTTGAATCTGTTGTTTAATCAGCAGGCAGCATATCTTCTTTTACACAACTTCCAAATGGGCAAGAAGAAAAACTCCACAAACCACAGAATACATTTCAATGTTTCTCACTGTTGGAAACACCAGTGGAAAGGCAGTATTCCTTTGTTTCTGATTTGTCTGTAGAAGATACAAAACACATCTAAAATATTTTATTAAATTAAAAAAAGGTATTTTTAATATCATAATATCCTATGTAATTTAGATGAGGTAATATGAGATGAGATAAAACAGACCAAACTGTGGAAAAAGAAAATTTGTTCATTTGTCTTGAACTTGTCAGTATTAGCAACATAAATATCAAAAACAAAATTATACAAAAAAAAAATCACAACCGGAACACAATACACACATTCATAACTTGCACACATTCACATTAGAAACTTGTGATCAGTTATCAAGAACAATGTTAAGAACAAAACACAAAAAAAAGCAACCCAAGTGTTGCTTTTGAGGAAGATGGAGTGTTTAAGACCTTTCTGTCTACTGGCCAGAAGAGACATGCTTATATTTAGAATAAAGCACAGAGATTGAATCTGAAATGAATTATTCTTTGAGCCAAACTATGTGTGGTTTGTGGAAAAAAAATAAATAAATAATTGGAAATCGATTATATTGCATTTCTATGATTTATAGATACAAAACCATTGAAGACTGTTTACTTCTGCACAAAAAAAGACCAGAAGCTGCACCTTCTGGCTAACAATAAAGGTTCTCAGCCTTCAATAGATGTTCTATATAATAATAAAAATAATAATATATACAGCACTTTTATATCTCTCAAGCATGTTGGCAACATTGGGGGTGTACAGTGCGTTGCTCAAGGACACTTCTGAAACTGCTGGGACGTGGGATTGAATCCCTGACCCTCCATATGGAGGACAACCTCCCCACTGGGACAAAACCACCACACAAAATGGGTGGTATCTGTGATGTATGAGAAGGAGAAGGGGGGAGTAGCTTGTTGTGTTTAAACCAAAAAACTCTAGACGTTGCCGAGACAGTAGCGCAGACAAGGACAACTCCTTCAAAAGAATACTTAATGTATCTGTCAACAGAAATTTGAACGTGTTTGGCAAGCAGGAAGAGGCTACAGAGACAAGTAGCTGATTGAGAGAAGAGGGAGCGTGCCACTGTGTTTATCACCAGTTCATTTGCTTAATTGATGAGGTTGACTCAACAAAGTTTATAGAAAAATTAATAAATTAAAAAAGCCGTGCTGCTTAGGCTGCTCTTGGATGTAAAGAGTAAATAAACGACTACATTAAAACAGAGTCAATCTTTTACAGATTTTAGTATACAGCTAATGCACTTAGCAATAATTAATTGTGCTTTGTCATTTGCTCCCTTTCACAAAACACTAAGCCAAAAATACTGTGGCCTTTTAACCCAAATTAAATCAACAGAAAAGATATATCTAGCCAGCAGATTTCCATGTGATGTACCAGGAAAAAAGGATTCACCTGGGTACTAAATGACTTATGAGTAAGAACAATTAGTTAATTTCGACAGTCTAAGTTCTAATTCTCTTCAGGGAAGTCATAATTAAATTTACTCTCAATGTACAGGTTATTTAAAGTCATCTGATGAACCCCTATGCCAACCCTGCAAATTGCTTGAGATACACTCGGTTTCTTTCAAAAACTGTTTTCCTTGTAATCAGATTGCTCGGTTTCAACAGCACCATGTGTATGGTGGATGTGAGGCTGGCTGATTACCAGAGCAGCCTTCTCTAAAGGTTCTGTCAGTGTTGAGCTCCAGGTGCCTGCTGAGGCCTCCTGTCTGTCTGCCTGGCTGACCTACACTGGCACTCACCATATGCGCCTATCTCATCACCTTCTGTCTTTGTCACACTACACAAAGTATGCCAGAATCCCTGTCTGACTCTGGATCACCGTCCTTATTTTTCAGAATCCATGCTTGTCATTCAAAAACAGCACTTGACATTTTTTAATTATTGTCTATAATTACCAAACAATAAACCCAGCATATGTGTCACATTAGTGTCTGATGTAAAAAGTCCAACTCATTTTGCAAACATGTACCACTGCAAAACCAGAACAAATCCAATTTTCAGTATCGGTGCCACTGTTGGCTTGCTGATGGACATTCCGGTAGTCTGTCCTGGCTCGACACCAGGGTTTTCCACATTTTGCTCCAACGAAGCAGCAAAGCCCCCAGTAGCCTGGTTACAGCAAAACCTGAGCAATTCGGATGATAATTAAGTCATAAATCTTGCCTCGACCATATGAAAAGGCTGCACCTGATTACACTCACCCCCGCTCACCCCCCACCCCAGTCCTCTGCATAATGTGTTTCACATCCATAATCAACCAGCTCAGTTGATAAGAAACCAATTCAGGGTGTCTGCTTCGTGATAGCATTAGCAGCAGCTCACCTTGAGCGAATTAAATGTCTAAACAAATATGTCCTCTGAAATCTAATATAGAAAACCACTATAGAAGGTGAGACTGCATTCACTGAGATCAGATTTATCTGGTGTGCAAGGCTGAATTCCCACCAGAGTATATTATATTTATATATACATATATATGGTATTGAGATAAGAGCTGTTCTCTGTTGTAGGTGCTGAATTTGGTGATAAAGCAGTTCTACATTGAGCTAGAAACTAACTTTTGGTCTTGCTATTAAGGTTCTTGAATTTTTTATTTTTTTTTTATTTTAAGGAATAGTTTTACTGTACACAGTTCTGTACATTAATAAGACCACCTAAAACATCCCATATGGTGGTGACAGCCTTTGTTTGCCCATAGAGTGTTTAAACAGAGCGTTTTCCGTTTGAATATTACTGACAGCACGAGCATGCTTTGATGTTCTGACCCAGAATGGGACAATTGCTTCCACAGGTACAAATACCCAGATTTATTCATATATGCACAGTGCACTCTTGATTGCTTTTCCAACTTGTCTAGCCATGGAGCTTAGGCTCTGAGCAGACAAGAAACGGCAGATTAGGGTTGTGAAATGTCTTGCAACAAATTTGCTTAGCTGTCACATACTGTATGTTTGACTAAACTTCACACTGGCTAAATGGTTTCAAACGTAACTAAGGGTGTGAGAGAACATGGAAATGCAGAAAAGAGAAAGACAAATACTACCCGTAAATCTGTATGAGGGACTGGCCTTTTAAAACCACATTCAGCTTTCAGGTACTGTTAAAATCTGTGTAATGGCATGGAGGACAGGCATCTTCCAGTTTTCAGTAAACCAACAACTTGCAACTCTGTCTCATGCCTTAAGCTGGTTTAACATGTTACAACAGTAGCATTTATGAATATGGCAGCATCACCGTGGATGGCTTAAATATGATTCATACTTAAAAATAGCAAGAGACATATTTCAAGGGTTCTGTCTAGTCTACCATGTCTCATCTGAGTTCTGGAGAATTAGTCACACACATATAAAATGAGATCAAACACCTTTCGGCCCAGTATTTTCTTTAGTGTGACATTACAGTGTGAAATCAAGCGCTACATTTCCGAGGCAATCACGTCCTTTATCACAGAGGAACTGTCACCCACCACCTACAGAGAGGGTGGATAAGCCTGTGGGTAATACTGTGTGTTGGGTGCCTGATTGGGTATAAAGAGTGAGACTTTTTGCTTGCCCCCCCTTCACACCAACAAGTCATAGCTGAGGAGGCTGCAATTCAAACAAGAAATGGGACATGCTTTCACACCACTTGGCTCAAACTCACAGATTAATTTGTTACTTTTAGACAATGGCTTGAGTTTGCAGCCAAAAGCAAGGTTACTCAGGGACTGATTAACACACATGTGCAGATGCATAGAACTTTTTATACATTCTGATTTCTTTGTTTTTGTATTTGTCACGCTCTCATTCGCACTGAAAGAGGGAAGCACAAAACTGCCGGAGATAATTAAGGATGACATGATGTTTATATAACCTCCAAGCTTCACAAACCAGATGCAATTATTAACCCCTGGTTCCTATGACCCTAGCCCTGTAGTGTTTTGAATCGCGAAACTCCAGTCCCATTTCCCGAACGTTAGCATCGTACAGGGTGATGGGGGAAGGTGGGAATATAGAGTGGAACTGAGCAAGAGTTGAGTTCTTTTCACAGCTCGCTCTGACGGGAGCTATTGCTGCCTAATCCAAAGTGACGGGCACTTCAGTGGAGAGGGTGCAGAGCCCCCCAATTTCCGCCAGGACCCCTCAGCAGGAGCAGCAGAGAAGCCAAGGGTTGGGGTGGCAGACTTATTGTGGCCCGGTGAGTGTGAGTGGGGCAGGGGCCTCATTACAACGCTTAACTGCACTCACAGGCCCTCATTAACCCGCCACACCAGTGACTCAAATCAAAACAGACAATAAAAGGAGGTCAGTGAAGGAATAAAAGGTCCCATTTTAGCCTCAGCATTGTCACTGAGTACTTTGTGGCATTTTTAAACAAACACATCTCAGTAAACTTTGATATTCAGAACAATAAATTTAAGTAAGGGAATTTTCTTCCTCAGTTGTATTTGGGAAGATAACAGCAGAAGAGCATGGATGTTCCTCCTTCTTCAACAGTAGAGCTTGCATGCCATTACATGAAAAACGTCAGCAAGGTTAACTCAAATGAACCAAAAACAAAGCTGGTTAAGCATGGACAAGACTCTAACTGATTAGCATATCCTGACATGGAAAGCATGAAGCCAGCCTCGGGTAGCAGCCATGTTAAAGTGGTCTGAGGGATGGATGATGAGTAATAATAAACACTTTAGTACTGTATTTTGCCATTGGGGTGCAAAAAGAAAAGCCCAGCCTGTAATAATTTTTGCGTGAATGGTTGCGGAAGCAAAACTTGGCACATTAAATGATGCATTTCACAGAGACAATTAAGGAGTGAATCAACACTTCTGCCTCAGTGAATAAATTAGAAATGTGAGAGCCACAAAGTGGAAATGAAAAATCTCAAAGTTTCAGAAGAAAGACTAAAAATATTTAAGATATGTCTATGTAACTTAAATTCATTAAAAAAAAACAGTTCCAATTTGATTGTAAAAAATGTTCTTTTTTTTGAAAAGGTGTTTTATTTGCATCTTTCCAGAATACTTTTTTTTTTTTATAAATCCTGAGCAAAATGAGTACTACTTAAAAAAATTGAAATGTATTTCTGAAACCAAGTGGTTGGATTGTTTGAAGCTGTAATCAGTGAACAATATGAAGAGGGTAGGCGGCAGCTCCCAAGTCTGAAATACATGATGATGAGGTCACAACATAAAGACCAACAGGCCATCACATTCTGCCTGTCACATCATCAGCAGTGCTCTGCTTCCCATTTTACAGCCCATAATCTGCATACATCACCATACAGGAGAGGAGAGAAACAGACTTAGTGAAGCCCTGTGCACTCTGCATTATGTGCATATGGAGGAATGAAACAGTACAGGAGAAAGGAAGAGAAAACCACATGGGGAATACAAAGTGCTGAAAAAGACAGATGGGCCCACTTACCAGCTTGGTTAGTGGTAATGTTGACTGAGGAGTACTGAGGAGAGTAGGGGCTCTGATCTGACACCCCGTTGACAGCCTGCACCTCAAACGTGTACTGCGTGTGGGCCAACAGGTCACTAATGTAGACCCGGGTTTCTGTCAGGCCTAGCTGACGGGGTAAAAACTGAACGTTGTCGCCGCAGCGGGTGCACCCTCCTCGACCTCCGCCACAGCTCTTGCAGATGATGTTGTACACTACATCCTCGCGGCCCCCTGAATCTCGAGGAGGCATCCACTCCAGCATCACAGACGTTTCATTCACACTTGAGATCACAGTCTGAGGAGCTGATGGGACCGCTAGAAGAAATTAAAACAGTTGATTACAAATATAGACAAATAAATACAGAGGAAAGCACTTTGGTCAAAATGTTATGCAAACATTTCAGTATTTATTATTGCAACCATGAGGATGAAGGCCCCCCTTCTCATCTCAACTTGAAACACTTTCTCAAAGCCTAACTTGCAACCCAACTATGTTATAACAAATTATTATGTCCTTTAAATGTTGCATAGATGAATCCTAGTATTTTGGAATTTCACTCTTAAAATAAAACACAGAAAAAAAAATAATGACGCCCAAAAACAACTGCTGAGGTTTAGCAACCAGTGAGTGCATTTGACAGAATAAACATTAATAACTGAATTGTACAATTTGAGTTAGTTTTGGCAAGCATGTCGACATCCAAGTGATAAAATGTGGTTAACACTCACAGAAGTCCAAATATGAAGGACAGCATGAGTGTAACTTAATGATGGAAGTGCTGCTGTGCCCTTGATGGTGTGAAGGGCATAATTATTATCTTTGCTTACACAACCTCTTTTACAGGAGGGGAGACATTCCACAACCTTGCAAAGATACTACAGGCTCTTTGAGTTGACTGCATTCCAAGCTTGTAGTGCCTTTTTCCCCTGGGACGCTCATTTGCACTCTCATTTTCAATGTAGGTGTCCACTTAGTCAAGTGTTTTCTTAACATCTATTCTTGACATTTTACTTCTGGGCGGAATGCATAGGGTTACTGCAGCTGAGAGAAACCTACTGTTTTCCTATCAAGTCATACTTCGCAGACAGGAATTACAGAATGGAAACTTTCCACATGCTGCTACGCGTTGACTGACAGGCCAAACAAACAAACAGTGAAAACTGTTTATCTGTTACCAACATGTGCGTCTAATTATGGTAGACATGTCCTCCAGGACTAAGGAGATAAACAATTCCACTCCGCCCACAACATCCTTAATCTGAATCGATCACTTCTTATTTAACCTCCTTTTAATTGGCATCAATTAACAAATCTTCAGCTCTGGAAAAAAGCCCATTGGAGTGCCCTTCTTGGAATCTTTCTGAAGCATAACTCCTCTTTGGCATATCCTTATAAGGAGGAGGACTAATATCCATCCCATTAGCTGGCGGGCCTCTCTGATGGGTCTGTTGTCTTGCTTTAATCAAACCGAGCCCTGCTGCGTTTAATGCGGGTGACGTGAGGCTGCTGCTCTCTCATTCACAACAGCTGCTCAACTCCCAGACCCAGGCTTATGCAAATCTTCTTTGTTGGAGACCATCAAATCTTTTCCCTCCTCTCGCCTTTCAACAGGCTCAGGAGGGGAATACGAAAAGAAAACAAAAAACAGACAGAACTGAAACACTGAAAGGTGCTATTTTATGCACTCACCCTCATTTTCTTTTAGTTGGAGAACACTGTGAACATCAACAGACTTCAACATTCCTCACATAAACACCCTCTTTTCCTTTCCATCAAACTCCGTCTTAATTTTGCCGTATTTTCTTCACTTTTTACCCCGCTCTTGCTTACTTTGGTCTATCTATCCTCTACCATTCTCTCTCCCAACCTCTATGTCAGTCTCAAATTCAAATTCTAATTCAAACAGCTTCATTGGCATGACAAGAGAAAGCCTCGCCTCGGCTCTTTCTCTGAGACTGACCCTTCACAAAGCTGAGCGCCCTGGCCCACTAACCTCCAGTCTGGTTGGGAGTACGGACTGTGTGATGTAGAGGAAGGGCAGCCGAGCCTTGTCTGCCGGGTCAGATCTGTGAACAGACACGCTTTGAGCATGTCAGCAATATATTTGTGTGAGAGACAGCTCTGACAGAGTTTCTCTGTTCAAAGCTGTACAGGCTACTATCCTCCTTTGATCTTGGGGTTCTTCTGCTTGTGGGTGCGAAATGCGTGTGTCAAAGAGTTCATCTCTGAAACCAAAGAGTAACTACTCATGTCTATATACTCTCTAAAAGTGGTTTGAGAGTTCACAAACAACATTTGAAATACTATACATACTTGTGCAAGGCATCTGGAGAGGATCAGAGTCGGTGCGATAGTATCCATTGCGGCAAATGCAGTTCATGGCACCCTCACTCGTGGTCCGACTGTTAATGGGACACTGCATGCAGGGCTCGTCTCCTTGAGTTGATTTGAAAAATCCTGATGGACAGGCTAAAACAAGAGAATAAACAAAACAACAGATGGATAAAATAAAAAAAAAAAACTGTGATGTTTAGTTATTAAGCAACAAGTCATTAAGGAAACTGAAATCTTTCAATAAAGAAATAATATTTAATGAGTTGTACTTTTGATCCAGTCAATATAACCCCTCCCAAAAAAATGACTTAATTTGCTCTAGCACAATATAAACAGAAATTGAAACAGAAAAGGTGCAGAGTAAATACAAAGAAAACAGAAAAGTTAAGTATGTCACATTTAAATCACTACAATGGATTTTAACTCCAAAATATTCTGAATCGTTTTACAAAAGTAAATGTTTCGATAAATAGGCAGAGAGCAAAATTGATAGACCCAAAGTTACGTCCTCGGTAGTGCAGCCCATCACTCCCAACTCGTCACATACTGACGCTTGTCCAAGGGTCCCTGTGCGTTAGGTTTTGATGGATCGGGTAACCCCCTCGCGTCAGTTATTGACGAGGTGAGAACAGGGAGGACCCCGTTGTTATATTTCTGAAAAGTGTAAAAAAAAAGCATGACAACTAACCATCCCAAATCCTAAATTCAACTTTTATTAGCCCTAGACATCCTATCACTGACCTTACTACCTAAAATTAATCATAATCCTAAAGTTTATCAATTTTGAAAAGTGTAGAAAAAGCATGACAACTTACTATCCCAAACCCTAAATTTAACTTCTATTAGCCCTCGACATCCTATCCCTGACCAGTAATCCTGATCTGTAATTTTAACCACGGACCCCAACCCAAAGACCCTATGTGTCGCGAACCCGGAAAAGCCCCGTGCATCATTAACTGGTGGGAGGGGGGTTCCCTGATGCGTCAAAACCTGACGCAGAGGGACCCTTGCACAAGCGTCAATATGTAACGAGGCGGGAGTGAGAATGTGTTAGCTAGTGAGCAACAGCATACTTTGCAATTTGCTTACATTGCACTACAGAAAAAGAAGCCATGAAGTAAGGTGATTCAAAACAATCAAAATGCCACACAGACTTTGAGTCCAACAAAAGCACAACCCGTAATAAAAAAAACACACCTGTGCATGTTTGCCTGTTCGCCAGTAAACACAATATTATTGCGACATATTGTAAGGCTGTTTGGAATTATTCACAGTGCTGTAGTTGCCTGATAAACGTATGAAGAGCTCCGCTTTCCTGTTAAGAGCTCTTTCAAGTGTGCCTTTCTGGAAACTTGCATTCATCACAAACACAGCGATCAACAGCGCATCAGCCATTAAATTCTGTTTTTGTGCATCTGCCCGTGCGCGGATGAATCACCTGCTGTACATGAAGTGAATTTGTTTGTGTCTTCCCGCAAGCGTCAATCAATTCTGTGATAAACAAAATAACCAAGTAAAATCCTCTTATACCCCCCCCTCCCCTCTGAAGTCACATTTTGCCTAAACCTTCACTGGTAAAAACAGAACAAAACAAAATAAAAAAAAAAGTTTTCCAGCATTTGCACCTGCACCATGTCGTGAGCTTTTCTTATATCTTGAGCCAAAAGAAGCTGTAGTTTAGCTTCAGGTAATCCAGCTAACACCTGCTCCACTGATAGAACAAAACAAAACAAACAAAAATAAATAAATGTTGAGACAGAGGTGCTGCAAATACAGTAACCTAGAAAATCCACACATAGGACTTGTTGTTTATTTGAGGTAAAGCCCTGCAGGTTTGTCAACATTCTTTTGAAATAAAACTAATGTAGACATTTAGTCTAATAAAGGAAAATAAAATGTTTTTAAAACAATATTTCTTTTTGCAAATTATTCTAAACCCAGCATAATAAATACTTAAAATATATATATTTTTTATCTTATCCTTTACATTTTTTTCTTTCACATAAACAATATAAAACTCATATTTTCAAAAATAAAAGTCTATACAAATTAACATCTATTTCTACTTTCTATACAGTAAAGCAATATTTCTCTCTTTTTTTCATCTGTAATCGCAATTACAACTCAGTTATAACATCTGGAATACAGAAACACGAGCATCTGTAACTCCCATTCAAAGTTCAAATCACAAGCAGAATTGATTTAAGGTTCATTTGCAATGTTCCTGTCAAAAAGACAAATCACTTTACAGTGAGGTAGAACATATGTTTAAATTCCCAATTTTACAAATATGACAGAACAAAACTCCTTATAAATTAAACTGTCAAAATAAAGCCAACAAAAAATTCCTATTTAGGTAATTTTGTGCTTCAAGTTCATCTTCTATATTATAAAAGATGACAGTGTGACAAACTCACATATGCCATCTCTTAAAGTCAAATACCAAAAATGTCACCGGAAGAAAGTTACTCTAAAGTAAAAATGAAATCATGCTAAAGATCTTCTCACAAAGTATTAACTTTGACATGTTTTTCTTTTTACATGATTGATGGGGGAAAAGGTTCTGGGCACAGAGCGAAACATGAGGCCTGGACATTCACACTGCCAGTCAACAGGGTCTCTTAATGAGGCCCAGGCAACAGCTATGTGGGGAATTGGGATCAGACCTCAGAGGCACAGTGAGATCTGTGAGAGTACGGGGCCGTGAGGAGCAACGCCATAGGAAACGGCATAAAGATGGAGTGGGGGTGAGAGAGTAAAGATGAAAACAAAGAAAGAAGAGGGAAGAGGTGGGAAACGGTTTTGTTTGGGAAATTTGCTCTGGAGGAATTTGGCAATCAGTGTGCCAACATTAAATGTACGGGATGTGGCAGTATGCAGACTATCCATAACAACACAAGAAATTACAAAAATCTGCAAAAAGTAAAAAAATAAATAAACTAGCACCTACGAAGCTGATGCCAGGCTGCCACAGTGGTTGTATTTCTGAAGATGTTGATGGACGACACACAGTTCAGTAAATTATTAGATTTTCCCCACTTAGGTATTAAACTAACGGACATGATATACTTGCTCACATTGCAGCCAATAAATTTAGTGTCAAAATCACACAAGAATATTATGCTTAAAAGCAAGTTAGTGACGCTGCACAGCCAAGAATACCTGAAGTAGAGAGCCATGACAGCAGTCTGGTTGGTTTTTTACGGTGTCGAAAAAAGACACAAGTGTATTTGAGCGTATATGTATATAAATAATTTATGTGTTTGTGTAATATCGGTAAATATCGATTATTGGCCTTAACACCAATAATAATATGGGATTTCGATATCGGCTGAAATTTGCATATTGGTGCATCCCTAGTTAAAATTGTAGTTTGTTCTTTTTACCTAGAAGAACTACATGACTCAAACTTACAGAACTCAGAAAAATGATTAAAATGAACATTATATTTACTTCTAAGAGGATTACTCCTTGTGATAACTCTTATTTATGTGCTAGAAAAAAGTAAACTTATCCAGGAAGTGTTTTTTTTTTTTGTTTCCCCATTAAAACTCATCCCATCCAGTATAGGAGAACACTGTATTATATGTCTTGGCATTCCTATGTGCTTTGCTACGGCCATTATTTTCAGGAAAAATTTGGGGAATTTCCACTTTTTTACTCAGATGACAGATTTAAAGAGTTGCACAGTTGGGTTGTGTCAGATGTAGTGAAGCAAAGACATGGAGAGTAGTGATTACAGATCAGGGCTTTAATTCTCTATCTCCTCGCCTGCCCAGACTGCTGCTGTTGAGCTGTTTGATCATCCTGTTGGCACTGCAGCAAGACACAAGAGAACTAAAGGCTACTTTTTTAACACTTCCTTTTAACTTCAAATCTATTTCCGCCAAGCAGAGGTAATTATTGTAAGAATATTTATTGACAACAGCACCGCTATTGTTCCTACAGCTATTAATAGCATCAAAAGCAACAAGCAAACAGCTCACATTTTTCTATTTTCTCCACAGACTGGGAGTGGAAATCGACAATAAAACGTGCCAATAAGTCAAGAACAAAAGGCACATAGAAAAGCTTTAAGGAAATTTATAAACACTTCAGACTCAGTATAATAGTAGCTGCATCAAAGAGTCTAAATCACCTGAAAATGCTCTAAGGCACACAGAAGGCAATTTAATGCTAAAATTGTAAACTTTTAAAACAATGAAATCACCTGTCACTGGAGTGAGGGAGTTTTATTTTTCGTGTCGTCTGATCATTTAAGATGTCAGGTGTTATACTACTTTAATCTAACACAACTTCTTAAAAACATCTCCTGAATCCCTCCCCCCACACACACGTACCAAACCCCCAGCTGCTTGTGTCTGCCAATGTTTACGAGTGCTAATAATATATAGTGACATAAAAGCTTTAATTAGAGGTTTTTGCGAGACTCTCTGAATAAATATAGCACAGAAGAAACTGTGAGGTGAGGTAAGTAATGCTGTTTGGGTTTTAGCCAGTTTTTATAGCAGGTGTTTTGCTGGCTGTTTCAAAGGCTTCCTGAATATTACAGTCAGAAAGATTTATAGCACAGTGAAGAAGAGACTTGCAACAAAAAAAAAAAAAAAGACAAAAAACCTAAATGTTACAAAATATGTTGGTTTGTGTGACTGTATTTATGTGATGTAAAACAGAAAGAGAGCCAATTATGTCAATATGAACAGCCTATCAGGTTTCTGTTACATGTAATTATTTGACAGTGGTCAAACGGAAACAAAGACAAAGCAAACAAAACTGGAGATTTAACATTCTCATTGTACCCGGTAGATTTTCAGCTGGTCAGTGAGGTTACTACTGAATAATCAGATGAGTGATACAAATGATTTAGTCCAAAACCACATTTATTGTGGGGGAAAAAAAAAAGGAAAAAGAAAACCCAATCCCTTTAATGCTACAGAACTGACAGGGAAACTCTTTGTCCCTCATTTTGAAGCATCACAGCAGCTAGAGGACATTCTCCTGGCCCCCTTTTCCCTAGTCCCCCTGTTCCCTCTTTTCAGAACCTTCCCCAAAACTGCTTTATTTAATGAACACACTCTTGAAGAGACAAAGGGAGACAAAGAAAGACAAGGACTTTGTGTGCCAGTGTGTATGTGTGTGTGTGTGGTGTTTAAGGTGTGAAAGACAAAAGGCTGCTGGAGTAAAAAAAAAAAAAAAAAAAGGAAGAAAGGGAAAAAAAAAAAATGTGAGGTGCTAGGTTTTGTAAGCACAGCAGCAAAAGGTGCTGAAAGCAGTGGAAATGGCCAGCATCAGTGAGACTGAGCGTGTGTGGAAGCTGGATATTCCACCATGACTAAAGTGAAATGAGAGAAAACCATCTACAGCTTTTGTTTGAGTCTCTATTTATTTGTGTTGCTTAAAAAAAGAAGATAGAAATCATTGTAGCGACAGTAGCGATTGTAACAACCTGTTAGCTTCTGCGACAGCGCTCCCATTACCTTTACAACCTCACTAGCGTGAAATTTACAGTAGACTATCAACCTTTTAACGGCTCACATCTAAATATAGCGTGACCCTGTGAAATGAGAGTCACTGTCACAAATAAAGGAAAAGCAGCCACAAGTTGAATGTCTGTTCCTGTGAGTGAGAGCAAACCAGACCCTGCTAACCCCAACCCCTCCCCAGACTCAGCGCTTCCACGGGGAACACAAGCTAGCACTGTTTGCAACACAGACTCTTGTGATTCAATTAGCAACATGGTCCTCATGGCCATCTAATTCAATCAGGCTTGTGTGAAAGCTATTAGACAACTGGTATTTGCTTCACCCCACACGTACACAAATGATATATTCATTTCTCCCACAGGGCTTTCATGTCTTCAACAGGTTTGATAGTTTGTAGCTTCTCACACTGTAAACCAGTACAGAGCCAGTGTCTCATTACAGATAATATAAAAGTTATTAATCATGATATTTCCGTACTAAAAAAAAAAACAGGTTGTATAAACTGATTATTTTCTTTTAAAGGACAGGTCACTTGTGTAAAACATTTTAAAACAAAAAAAATAATAATAATCATCTATGAGCAGCCAGGTCAGGTCAGAGCCCCGCTGATAATTAAGAACTAATAACACCAAAAAAGTCATAAACACTATATTTATTTAGAATTCATTTCAATCGGATTGGGAAGAAGCCTACATTGAAACTTTTCATTTTTTTTTTACATAAACATTTATCGGCACATATTTTTAATAATAATCTGACATTGATGAATTCATGCCAACTGTGTTTATTGTGTGTATTTGTGTTTTACATAAATTAAGATCTTGTATCATGAGGTATAGGAAAACTGCAGAATGACTCAGTTTTCTCCTCAAATTTTTGCTTTAAGCTGCTTCTCCTCAACAGTTGTCATAGAGCGCGGATCCCCAATCCCTCTCCTTCCAAACAGCTCATTTGAGACAGATTAGGAGCCAAAATGAGCAGAAGATTAGCAGAAATGTGGGACACCTGGGTAAAAAGCTCTGATGGCGCAGGAACCTCAGCAAACCTAAAGCTCAAAACGCACACACACACGCACACAAACCAGACATTTGATATGTGCACCTGAAGTAAACTTAAAACCAGGACATGGCAACACACACACCACACGCACACATCCGGAGCTCATTTAATTCCATTTTCTTCCTATACATTTACACCAAAACCTAAATAAAAATGGGTCGTAAACCAGCAGGCTTCTAATAAACCACATCTGGCCACTACCCAGGAGCCAATTTCAGCTAGCACTGCTGGGGCTTAACTTCATATACGTGGCACGTATACAGGGTTCACCATCACAGGGATTGGTATTTACAAGAGAAAAAAAAAAAGTGCCAAAAGCTGTTCAGAATACGACTAATAGCTAAAAATACCCTGTAAGGGAAATGTTGGTCATGTAACAACTGGGGTAAAATAATTCCCCACTCAATTTCCCACTTATTTCTTTTTATCTTCACCCAAAAATAACACAGTCAAGCAACATGGCAGATTCTTATCTTGAATATTTTTATTGAATTATATTTTATTAATTTAAAAATTCTAAGAATTCATAAAAAAAACAAAAAACAGTTGAGTTTGAATTTATCTATCATTGAGCAATAGTGTAATGAATTAAATCACCAGCTTTCTTTAAGAAAAAATGGGCAGTATACCATCACCACGCTTACACAAAGTTGTAATGAGAGGCTAACGTTGTCCTTTTTGTTAAAGAATATGAATTGTTTAAATAATGTTCCTTAACAAGATTTGCTTAGTATGAAAGACAGAAAAGGAATAGTTGCAATGTTTTGTTTTTGTTTTTTTTTCAACAATATGAAATTGACAGTAAGCTTGTTGAAGAAAAAGGTTAACACGGGAAATGATGGCAGAGTTACCCTCTGTTCAAAACACATTATCATGATGCTCATCATATCATGAATACCAAATGGTAGCAAAAAAACGAAACTCTTTCTTGGCCACAGGTTTTTCAAACTGTCTGATATGTACCATCTGTCAATAAAGGAGGAAACAGAGATGAAAAGAAAAAATCAGCAGACAAATCCATGCAGAACAGTCATAACGTTTGGAATTTTCACTGCTCGTTTTTCTCTTCTTTTTATATACGTTTTTAAAAGTGAGGGAAGAAAAAAAGGCACGGATGTGGAATAGTGTAATCGCAGGCATCTGAGCCAACATGCATATGCAGAATAAGAATATACACGAGGAGAGAGGGTGTGTGTTTATGGGGAATTAAGTGGAATGGGTCATTTCATGCAGGCAGATCACTTGACAGCTTGCCCTCCAGAGGATGTTGGATGTCCAATCAGGTTGCTGGTGGACCCCTTTGGTACACTGGGCCACAGATGGCTGGGGTGGGGCCCCAGTGTCAGCATTAATCTCCATTTAGGATGGGTTGTAAAGCTGCATGATCTACATCATACTGAAATAATCTACACTGTATCTTATCATTTGTTCTGACAGATAATTACAGCAGCTGAAAAAAATGGCAGTTATTACAAAACACACATTGGCTGTGTCTCAATTCATGGGTTGCGGCCGACGTAAGCCACAGTCTATGTGGGCCATAGGCCGCTCATGTCGGCTGCATAAACGGGTGTGAAATGAGACGGTCTCATCTACGGAAGGTGTATGTTTGTGTGACCAAGCGCTGCCTCGTTACCATGGTGATACGTTTTATATCACATCGCTTCAGTTGTTTTTTCAAGGTATAACTTCATAGAATTCAGTTTTAAGAGAAAAAAGTTACAAGTAAATAAATATAAAGCATTAATAATTTGGGTTTAGTACTTGTAACTGCATTTTATTTAACATCTCATTGCAACAAAGGTTTTTCAGCTAAGTTGTTTAGCTTACATATTTTGGTTGATAAATTTCAAAACTCCATCATTAAAAAAAAGAAAAAAAGAAGTCAGCCGCATAGGGTACTCAGATGCAGCCGAAGTTTTCAGGATTTTGTCAGCCGCATGAATAAGCGCCTACGAATTGGGACAGCCTACGGCGCGGGGTAGCAAATGCGACTGACGTAGGCTGCAACCCATGAATTGAGACACAGCCAATATAATGTACAAGTGGAACATGTTCCCACAGTATGCACACAAACCACAATTATTTCTGTAGCTTACTGAATGATGAGGGCACTAGTATGCCTGATGCTTACAGACAATTAAGTTAAATAAGTTTAGTGTAATATTTTCACTTAAACATTAATCACTGACTTAAACACATTAATTAGTGAGGATGTTGATAATCCACATCACAACAAATCAGTGTTTTACTTGTAAACTCACTTAATTTCCTTTCACTCATTCAGCTTCCAACAACTATCCAAATAAGCTGTCTTTGCCATATTTTTGCCTTTTAAAAAAGGTCGTCGTACCCTACTTAACATGGTATGCAAACTGCAAGTACAGGCAACATCCTTCCACTGTTATGTGAAACCAAGAGACAGTTAGCGTGCTTGCAGTTCCACAATTTTTTTTTAACAATGGGAGGCGTGAGAAAATCAAGACCTTTCTGTTCAGGTACTATTTGAATGGGTGTACGTTGTCTAGAATATGATACAGGTAAGGAATGAGGCCACATGAAGGTGATCATATGTCAGAGTGTTAAACTGGCATTACTGAGACAAAAGAATGCGTGCCGCCTCTATAAATTTGTTCGGTTGTGTTTATGGGAACAAATCATCCGCTCTCCCCTCAGAAGCTACACACCCCTAATACTCAACCATCAATGACTGACAACTGTACAGTCAGTTCAAAATGAGTTGTGTTGAGAAAGCTTTTATTTCCCCCTTCCAGACAGTGACTCATATCAAACCACTCATATGACTTTTACCCTGACTCTCTAAGCCCATGATTCATACATTTTTAAGGCATTTGCGGAGGACTGTGTTTACACTATATGCTCTTCTAGATGCGCCAATCGATGCGTCTTAACTCTTTATGAGTTTTGACTGGGCCTGCCAGTGCCTCAGCCTCCCAAACCCCCAAATGTGCCCTTTTCTCAAGGACAGACAGTTGCTAGGGCAACAGGAGCCTATTGCTATGTCAGGCAGCTTCACCGCTCTGTTCTGCAGACTGCACCCGGACCTTACAGCTCTGATCGCAGCCACAGGCTGCTGATGATAGTGAGACAGGGTGGGAGGAGAAGGGTAAATGGGGGTAGACGATAAGGGGTGAAAAAGGTAGAGAAAAGGTAGCATTGGAACTAATTGATCATAAATGACCTCAGTGAGTCACTGGAGACATACAACAAGCCAGTTGGAGTTCACATATTTGTGTAAAAGAGATAAGAAACAATCTTGGATGAATTAAACCGTCCAATTCATGAAATGGAAATGCTGTTTTGCTGTTTTGACACTCTCAAAGAATTTGTAGATGTCATCAGAGCCAATCTTTCCTATCTGATTTGGCAGTCAACATTTTATTATTTTTTTCCGCCCAAAAACAGAAGCTTGAGTGAATGGCGTTCTCACCAGTACAGGTGAGACACAAGCTGTGAGATTTACTGTGGTGACGGAGGATTTGTGGTTGAAGGCAGATGTAGGAAATAGCTGACAAAGGCAATCACTTGTCTGTATGTGTCTTTTTATTCATTTGTGTTTGTAAAGAGCGGCTCACAGAGCAAAATAGAACAGAGAAAAAGGAGAGAAAAGGGGAAGATAAAGAGTGGGGGGGACGCTTTACTAGAGTCCAAACAAAGGCTGTAAGCGGCAGTTCCGAGCTCAGCAACAGAGGCTCCCTAAGGTGCAGTCTAGCTGATGGACAGGTGGTATAAAAGGGCTGCATGTTGTCCAGTCAGTTGGGACAAGGGGTGTCACAGCAGCAAGGGGGGGGGACAGGAGGAAGGAAGGGAGGGGTGGGGGTGGCATCGAAAGAAGCAGCTGGTGCCGGAGCTTGTCACTGTCCCAGTGTAACACTTCAATGCATACATACAAATACACAAAGGGCACACAGTTGTACACACTTCCAACAAAACACAAAAGATAAACAAAACCCTGAGCTTGAGTGAGTCTCGAGTTCAGAGGATGGATTTTTATTTTATCTCTAACCATCTCTCCCTGGAGTGTATTTATTAAACATTACAGCAATTCTCCTGACCACAAGCATTTAATGAGGCAACTGGGAATCTGTGTGAATCTCTATATTCATCCGATCTTCAAGAGAAGAAAACATCTGTAATCTGCCTATTTTGCACAGATAAACATATTTGTCTATTGCAAATGGTTCACCAGTCAGAGAGAAATAACTAAATTTGGTACTTTCTTTTGGAAACAGTGTTGCCAGGTCTG
Organism: Cynodonichthys magdalenae; assembly: GCA_031762555.1. Taxonomy (NCBI): domain Eukaryota; kingdom Metazoa; phylum Chordata; class Actinopteri; order Cyprinodontiformes; family Rivulidae; genus Cynodonichthys; species Cynodonichthys magdalenae. The sequence continues at coordinate 22,585,914 of JARVJO010000365.1, read as the reverse complement.
CTTATTAAAAGTGACTTTAGGTTTCTTTTTCTCTAAAGTCGCTTGTAAAACCCGTGAGTCGCGGGTTGCCGTTTTTTGGGCTTGTTTTTGAACATGAGGTGCTTATTTTGGGCTTGTCCTTCTTTCTGAATGAAACCCCTCTCCCACCTCCCCACAGTTAAGCAAAGTAGTGGGTTTGTCCCTCCCATTCACCCGTTTCCTAGTTTTCTCTCCCGCCCGAGTCAACTCGGCACACCTCAAACACTCACGCCAGAGCCCAGAGTGACGGGGAAACAAGCAGGGTGAGGCAGTACGGTCCAGCAGTACCGGGAGGAGGGGGAGCGGCTGTCTGCTGAAAATCTGTCTTTCAGAAACAGTCACGGCTGCACTTTGTGTCAGAACAGATCTGTTTGCAATAGTCTAAAACACGATTTAATCTGTTTATAGTTTTTCCCCATTCCAAATAGTTTCTGAACTGTCTGAGCTGTGCTGCAGTCTCTGCTCTTCTC
>JARVJO010000365.1:22574314-22585326 GCA_031762555.1 Cynodonichthys magdalenae | reverse complement strand
AGGGATTTTGTCCATTTGTTGTCTACAATTTTACGAAACCACGCATCAATATCACAACTCGCCATCATCAACAGTGTATTTAGAAATACTTTGCCCCTCACTTCCGAGGCAACATTTCGCCATCCAATCATAACGTTCGTTTCATACCTGCTTTGCGTCATGACGTCAATGTGCAAAAGGTCAATTTAGAGAGTTATTTGGGAATTTCAGGGTTAAAAATTGTAGTTGCCTCCAATGACCTTTTCAGTATCCCATATTTATCCAGAAACTCCTAATCAAGTATCAAATAGGGTTGAGTTTTAACATTTTTTTGTTTTGATGCAGAAATTAACAATTCTGAATCAATTAAAAAATGACAGAATTAGATGATTATTTAATATCAATAGCTGCTATGATGTGCAGAAGTGAAAACAACTGGGAAAACATTGCTGATTGAGAAAAATGTGTAGTTTTGATTTGGCCTCCCATCACAAAAACTGTGTAATTTTGCCATTTTCCACTTTACACCCATGCTCCCATCGTCTTGCCTCCATGAGCTGAAACTCCGCCCCCCTGCTGCAGCCTCTCTGTGTGGGAGGCGAGCAGCGAGGACAGGGACAAACATAGAACTCCACTAAATTCAGAAATAATGTTTGAACACCAATCACTAAGTTTATAACAAAACAATCAATTTCTAAACAATGTGTGGGATTTCGTAGAACATTTTATTGTTTATTTTTGGAAGTGCCAATACTATTTTAGATAATAGCTTACATTAGAATAAATACTGTCAGTTATTTTTAACCAAGTTCACAACAAAGATGTAAACTAAATATTTATTGTAATGTGAAGCTCCTTTGCTTATTGTTTTGGGTCTGGGAGTTTATACGCTCAGAATTTTGTTTGAAATGTGTTTCTGGATGCACTTAGATGTATCGATAATTGTTTTAGTGCTGGATCTAAATCACATTAAAGTATAAAGGTGCATTAAGATTCCCACCCCTGGTATTAGAACTAAAAAACCCTTTGGATGAGGGTGAAATGTCCTGAAAAAAAAAAAACAAGAAAGAAAGTCCAACTGGCTTCTATTCAAACAGTTAGGGTTGCCGTGACTTGGATGAATTAGAATCGACATTAACAACTGCGGCAGTTCAAACAAAGGTTTTATAGGTGCAGGTACATGCACATGTGAAGCTAACTAGCGAAATATTTCTCCATTGCTCTCTTTTCTCAGCATGAAAAACTCAATTTGGCAAATGTCTTGCATGTTATTGCATCACATAAAAATCCTTGCATATAAATGACTTTGTCACGGTGGCTCAACCAGGAATCAAAGAGAATGAACCAATTTTCAAACAAAATGGTCTATATTTAGTTCCTGTGGTTTAACAAGGGTATTTTGAGAAAGCTATTGACCTCCAAAACAGCATGAAACAGCTTGGAGGTGTAAGGGGTTTATGTGCTGTTGTTTTGTTCTTTTTGCCAACAAAATCATAGTCTCTGTACTCTGCGGAACAAATCCCTCAACATTTAATTTAAAATATAACAAAAAGTAAATAAATAAATCGACACAGTGCTTTCTTTTGCTGTGATACTGTCTGCTCTTAGAAGTAAAGAGCAGCTAAACATTCGGCCCACAAGAAACACATTTTGTAGTTTTGTTAAAACCCAATTGAAAGGTCAAAGAACACGGAGCATTAAAAAAATCCTGGTAGATGTAGGAAGGGTGGAGAGTGCACTACGGGGAAGCACAAGCAGCTGGTCAATGAGCTAAAAACAAAATCCTATATAGTTGTCCAAGCACAAAAATCTTCCCAGATTAAGGGGAAAACCAAAGATATACCCCTGAGGAAGCCAGAGATGTGATTTATAGCTTTAATGATAGACAGAACTACTGTATGGCCTGTTGGAAATAATAACAGTCTGTTTCATTTAGATGGAAGGAGTGGATGGAGGCCCTGGTCTTGAGAAACCTGACTTAACTTATCTGTCAGCACAAGCTAGGCTCATTAAGATACAGTACAGCAGTCACCACAGTATAACAGCTTTTTCTTATGTGTTAAATGAATTCCCAATGCCAGTTTTAACAAGAAACAAGCTTTGTAGAGACTGAGGCGTGAACCAAAACCCCAGAAGACTTTTTTTTTTCCTTCTATTCTTTTTCATGTGCCAAAAACTGGCATGCTGTCCCAGTTATGCTGTTGTGTTCTTAGAGAAACTGTCATTTAAAAGATTTACATGGTGTGAATGTTTGCACTGAATCCTACGAAAGCAGGTCCAGAATTAAGATGACGATCTAAGAATTTCAGGGAGGTAGGGCTCAAAGTTCAGCCTCACCTCATTAAGGCTGCAGAGCGCTGAGTTTTCCAAGGCAAAGAAAGATGAGCGAGGAAGCTGGGCAGTTGATTTTGGCAGAGAGCGGTGGAGTGTGAAATACAGTACTACACACACAAACACACAGAAAGCAGAGCACTCTCAGAACTCTGGCTGCTGACAGAATGATACAGTATGGTGTTCCCAAGGGCCTCCAGCAGGATGTGCGACGGTAATCTCTACACAGCAAAGCCATGTTATCAGTCAGTGTAACTGAACTCGTCCACACAGCCCACAGGCAAGAGCCCAAAACAAAATTTAAGTGATGCAAAAATTATGTGATGTGTGTCTGAAATTCTATCAGTATCTTCAACAACACAATAACTACTTTTGACAGACATCATAATTCAGAGTAGTCTTTTACTTTTTTTTCCCCATTTGTACACTAGCTATTTCATCTTCTGAGACACAGTTTTTGGGGTCCTTTTCATTTGTGAGCAGTTAAAGTAAAAGTAACACTATTATTAACATTTTATATAAATGAATTAAATTTAACATAAGAAAATTCAGATAAAATTGAGGTAAAAAAAAATGCAGTCAACGTTGCTATTTATTGACAAAATACTCAGATCTAATGGAGTATTTTTCACAGTAAATTTTGTTTTATGATGTGCATGACAAAGTTAAAAACACTGCCTGGCCAAAAAAAAACGTCACCACCAAAAAAAAAAAAAAAGCTCACGCTCTAATATTTTGTTGGACCACCTTTAGCTTTGATTACAGCCCGCATTCACTGTGGCATTGTTTCGATAAGCTTCTGTAATATCACATCATTTATTTCCATTCAGTGTTGCATTCATTTGTAACCAAGATCTTGCATTGATGATGGTAGAGTCAGACCTTCTCCAGCACATCCCAAATATTCTCATTAGACTCTGTGGAGGCAATCCATGTGTGAAAATTATGTCTCTGCTCCCTGAAACAGTCTTTCACAATTCCAGCTCCATGAATCCTGGCATTGTCATCTTGGAATATGGCCAATATCAGGGAAGAAACAATCCATTGATGGAATAACCTGGTCATTCAGTATATTCAGGTAGTCAGCTGACCTCATTCTTTGAGCAACTTACTGTTGCTGAACCTAAACCTGACCAACTGCAGCAACCCCACATCATAGACCTTAGTTAAATCCAGGTGGAGACTTTTTTTTTTGGCCAGGCAGTGTAATTTATGCATGGTTACTTGAAATATATTTTTGATATAAAGTGTTATGAAACTAACAAATTATTGTTCAGACAGTATTTTTTCTGCCAAGCATCAAATATTTTTTGTAAAACTAGTAATAATTTAGATTAAGCACAGTGTACTCAGCAGAAATAATTTAAATTTAAGAGGCACAAAAGCATTTTTTTTGTAAAAGAAACCTGACTACTAGCACAGGCCTGAAGGGTTTATAAGTACACTTTCCATATTTTCCAAATCTCTGACAACCTAAAAAGATCTGTTTACCAGATAAGTAGATTTTAAACTTTGCAGTAGAGGTTCCAGTAAATGGGGGGGTCCAGCATTTTTAAAAAGCTGCAGCTGAAGAGAACATGAGTACAATTTTAAAATGTGTAGCTGTACTTGTGACACCCATCTATCAATTCAATCATTTTAAGAGTTTTACGAGCACTCTGATGTGACTCGCTGAGTGCCGACGAAATACCTGCAGCAAATTTAGACAGGGATCACTTTTTATCAAAGGGACAGCTTTTCATATACCACTACTAATTGAGTTGATGGAAATCTCAAGCTTCCCCCGCATCGCCTACAAACCATCAGATGAAAGTGGATAATTAAAAATGCACATAGATCATGGAAGAACATGAAGAAATGTTTTATTTGACAAATGTGTGGTTCCTGGTTTTACAGAAAGGATTGTGTTCTGCTCTTCTCATTCCTGTTCACAAAGGTCCTGTAGGACTTATGATTGACATGTGTGTATAAGTCAAAAAGGTAAAACATCTCCCCAGCTTCAAATAGACTTAACTATATGTGTGGGTGCAGAAGGACAGATTTTCCCTTTTAATTTGTTCTATATAAGTTGATATCTGTGTTAGTCAGGAGAGCAACCATCTCCATGCCAACCGGGTTGACTGACAGCTTAACTAAACTGTGGAATGTAAGAGAAAGTGGGTCAACCAGCTAAAAGACAGAGTGAGTATAATGAAATATAAAAAAAGACACAGATAAAACTGAAGTTTGGGTTAAAAGTTAGAACGCATTGCAGAGCACGTTTATCTATAAACTGGTAAATGACAGCTATCTCTTTTTTTTTTTTTTTTATTGTGACGGCACCTCTTTAAGTGAATAAGATCCCGCCACAAATTATGAGCCAAATTATCAAAGCTTGAAAAACAAATGTAGTTTATGACCTAATCTAGCCTCTTTTACAGACCCTTTCATCTTCTGAAAGAGCTGCTTTAAAAGCTGTTGTAAATTCCTGTGCAGAAGCTCTGGGTCCTTATCTTTTAAAGATGGGTGATAAGGTTCAACTTCCTCAGTTAAGAGCTTTGTTTTTAATAAATATAAAAAAGTACTCTAAATAAATAAATCCATCAGTATTTGGGTTTGAGTGTGAATTTGTGCAAAGAATATCAAGTGTTAAATACGGTTTGTATAAAGTTGTGTGCAACTTACTTAAACCTCTTACAAGAAAGGACATGGATCACTATGTGTCAAAGAAGATGCAATATGTATATTTTTTTATTTTAGAAAATAACTAATTAAATAAATGGTGTAAAATATTTTAACATACGATACATGAATTTGTTTTAATTTCCTGTCATAGACCCAGTGAAGTAAAAGCCCTGTCACACTATAACATTTTAGAAAACTTATGCCAACTTGTGTCTTTTTGGTTCATCCATTTTTGCAGGTGTGCTGACGGATGTCGGGTGTGTTGTCTTGTGTCTTCTTGACGTATACATATATTTTCTAATTTCTCTTTCAATCTTTCCAATTACATTTCCCCTTTTTTCTCCTTTCCTCTTTTAACAAAAAAACAAACAAAAATAAAAAGTCACTGATGATGAAGAAATTAAGAAGCTAATATTCAGTTCTTTTTACTACTGAAGTGACTTAAAAAAATTAAAAAAAAGAAGAATGCCAACTTATGAAATGTGTTTTTTTTTGTCTAAATTACTAATAAAAGTTATATAACCGATCAGTTTGTTAGCATTACAGTATGTACATGCATAAAAGAGGCTTCCAGTTGATTTTTTTTAATTCCATCTTCAACGTAGACATCTTTAAAAAAGTAGACATAAGTTGTCTAAAACGTTATAGTGTGACAGGGCCTTAAAAGTTTAAATTGAAACATAACGTTTAAAATTTTTAATAAATGATATCATTCAGTCCTTGAAGTCCACTGTGTTGTAACAAATTAATAATTCAGTTAACTGCATAATAAAAAATGGAGAGCAGGATGGAGAGGTATTCAATAGAAAGACACTCCATAGTGTGCTACCTTCTTCAGATCTCCTATAACTCTGTCACTTAGTTCACTGATATGCAATTTATGGATGACTATGTTTTTTTCTTCACTAGTGCCAAAACATGTTTAAAATCAAAACTACAAAAAAATTGGATCATGAGCAAAATACCAATAACAATAAGCTTAATTTCCACGTGTTTTTGAGCTATATCATAACTGTCCTGAGGTTTACTACCAGTTCACTGAAGATAACAGAAGACAGCAGCAAGCGCCTGACTAATTAGTTTGAATATCATCATGAATCAAACAAATCTGTCTCAAAACCACCTTACATGCCACTCATGTCTTTTCTTGGTGCACATTTAGTTTCTGGGTCAAGTACTACGGTAAGAGAAAGTAGGATCCTTAGACTTCCTCATGTTTAATGATAAATCCGACTCATCTGAGGCTTTAAATGTTTTATGAAGTTTAAATAAATGAACAGCTTCTTCTCATTGCAAAGCTGTCTGTACTTTTCAAAAGCTAAGTTGTGATTAGAAAAATGAAAACAGGGGAAACTTACTATACATTTGGTAAATTTCTATTCAAACCAATAAATGCAGATTTCAGGATTGTAGGCAGTTGTAGAGTTTACAACATTGTTACATAATGTGACTTAAAAAACATGTAAAATGTTTATCTTCTGCATGAAAATGTAGATTATGTAGATGCAACTTATCCAAACATTTTTATTTTGGGATTTTGCTCTGCAAGATTTGCTGCTGGAACATTGTTGACACTAAATTAGCAAAAATCTCAAATGGCAAAATGTTAAAAATGTATTTTGATATATGCTTGTTTCTTTTTTATGGGATGTTGGAAACAATAACACATTAAGTTCCTGTATTGTGCTGGTATCTTTGATAGCTTGCATTGTTCCCATTCTGTTTTAAGTATATGGGATAACATATTAAATCTTGTGTCATTCCAATGCCTTTTGGTGTTTTTAGCTGGTATGTCACCTTGACCTGTATTTTAACCCTAACCATCAGGCATGCAGCTGAGAATTTTTATAAATGGAACACAAATTGTTTCAAAAATGGTTGCTATTTTTGCAGAATGCCAGGAAAACATGCATTGCAAACTACTGAATGAACAAGGAACCTGATTCCTGGATGAAAAAGTAACCTTGCTTTGGAAATGAACAGGCACTATTCACTAAAAATTTTATATTTTTTTAAAATCACATTTCCATCAATACTCACCTCTAATATTGCACTGTGTAACATCTGAAAGAAAGTATTTAGAGAAGGTATGTCTGCCGCATCCACCATTCTGTTAGCATAACTATGGGGTCAAGTATATTTGTTTTTGTTCTTGACATTTACACGTTTCTTTTTCTTGCAAACGAATTTCCAAAAGTGATATTGGTGTGGAGGTCAAATCCAAGGCGTTGTGGATTGGAACTGTGACCATTATTTAAAAAGTATTCTTTTTAAACCAAAAAGAAAAAGAATAGTTTTTCATTAAACATTGTATTATGTACAACCATATGTACAAGTTCTCAGCCACACCTAAATGTGAATACATTTAAACAGCTTAAAAATATATATCAAATGAGTCAAACATACCCTTGTAATACATGGTGTTAAATTTACTTCAGAGCTTCCATTAAAAGATATTTTGCAATCAACAAATAAATCAAATGAGATCTAATGAAAACATATACTGACAAACCTTTCTTGAAAGTCATTTATACAGAACTGCAACTTCGAGATCTGTTCTAAAGATTAGCTGGTCTGCTTCCAGTTACAATGTCTCCTGCACAGGTGTCATGAGGAGGAATTTGAACAGTGTTATTGATGTGTGAGAGGTCAGACTAGGAGTGCTGATCTCTTACCAGTCAATACAACCGGTCTGCCAACAAAGTCATCAGATCAGAGTTGTTTCTCTGTCTGAGCAAACACTGTAGTCTCCACCCCCCTCTTCCTAACAAATGCATACACAGACCAGCCCATCCACCTTGCAGACCTTCTGCTAATAAATCAATGGTCCGGTAACTGACTCTGCATATATATTCTCACTTTTTTTGTTGCTTGGTGTTTGGGGATGAATAATGTTTTAGATAAGAGGTTGTAAATAATGTGTGTGCTTTAAAAATGATGAGGTAGATGGGGAAATATGTTTAATGTAGCTGAGCAAACTAAGCAGGTTCCCTATTAAGAATGATATCATATACAGATAAACCAAAAAGGGAGGGTGGATGTAAGGACGTAATTATGTGTATTAATGGGAATTTTTATATTTTACGATGCCTGCAGTCATGTGGGAAAGGTAAAAAAAGGTGCCAATATATTCTCATTTGGCAGCACACCACAGACACAGTCTAAACTCCTGCTTCTATTCTTGCCTTTGTTCTCTCTTTCATTTCTGTTTCCTAAAAGCAGCACCTCTCACCTGTTCCATACTCTCCCCATTCCCCTCTATCTTATAGGTATTATTTCCTTCCTGCCTGCACCTCAAATTCCTTTATTGCACCCACTAAAAACACCTAATTTTCAGTTGTAAAACCTTATACCCTGTGTTCCAAAGTGGCTGCCAGTGTACTTCCAAATAAGCCATGACTAGTTAACCATCACCACCCCATCTGTTTTTTTCTGATGAGGACCACACATTTCATGGAAGAGAAAAGCCAAAGAGATCACATGGGAGGTAAGGCTTCTTGGTGGATTCCAGACCTGTGAGCTAGTTCCTAACCCATTCTGACTTTGGGAGAGTTATGGTGAGGTCATGACCCCCATGAGGTCTATAAAACAGAGAAAAGGGGGCAGTGGAAGGCGGTTCCATAGCCATATGCCTTTCTTGACTAACTGTGTTACTTCTGGCACCATTACTGCATCTAATCACACAGAAACACAGCAACATGCCACAGAATAACCCAAATATCACATTCAGTACAGGCACCCCTAAAGCCCTTGCAATCAACATCCTCTTAATCAACAACCACAAGTCACAAAGGAAATTATGTTGGTCTACCATTAACGGAACCTTAAGGACTTAGTGTTAGTCAAACTAACATACACTGTGAGATATCGGATACCAGTGGTGCACAAACACAGAGCTAATGGTTTCATGGTGGTCAGCTGTGAAAGAAGACAGAAAGCAAGTAATGGAAGGGGAGTGAAAGGGAGAAAGCAAGAAAAAAGACAAGTGAAGCAGGACAGCGCTATCTTGGAGACTGTTTATGTAAGAAAAAAAGAATTATTATGACCTTGAATAGAATCTGTCTTCAATGTGTTTACTCTTTGCCCTAAATCATAAAGAGCCAAAGTAAATAGTTTTTAAAAATAGCAACGTCCTAGTGAACAAGATGAGGTCATTAGACATTGTATATAGGTGACATGTTTGACTACGTAAGGAAAACCAGTAGTAAATTTTCTAAATTATTTTAAAATAAGCACAGTTTAAGTGTCATTTTAGAAAAAAGGAACAGACTCACATTTAAAGGAAAATATTTAACTTAATGTCTTCAAAGACTTTATTACATGCCAAGCAGATCTTTTTCTTAAAAAAATGAAACATAGACTTGTTTATGATCAAGAAAAGAAACCAAAAAGGTTGTTTAAAAAACTAATATTGGGAACAAAGTAAAACTCTCACTTTTTTGAACATGTAATTCAAACCTAACATTGCACTATAAATCTGACAGAGTGTCAAGCCCACGTTGATATGACTGAAGAAAAGTTCTTGGCTTTTAAAATGTCTTTTTCTATCAAATCTTTGCTGTAACTGGCACAACAAGTTGGCATAGTCTATCTGTCAGTGTGCATTTAGTCAAGAACAGTAAAGTGTAGACCAGCCTTTTTTTTAACCTGAATAAATGTTTGCACTACAACCTGTGAGATAAACAAATAGTGCCTGGTTCAAGTTATCCTGAGGTTCTTAGCAGTTCTCTGCAGAAGATGCAGCCCTCTGATTCTAAAGAAACAAGCCTTCCTTGTGTTTGTTTTGTAGCCATTACAGCCACTTAGCTCAACAGAGTACTTTGTTTTCCTTATCTCCCAAACAGCTAAAACAGATAGGTGTTGGAAACAGCGTCTGCTCGACCTTCAGTTTAACTCTTATCACCATGTTTACTTGTGACACAGATCAAAGGCAGATTATTTTTGAGGTTGCCAACCAGAAAATGAACTGCAAACGTCTATTGGTGTAAAAATAATATGGTCTTATACTAAAAGTAAAAACCAAAAAGTATGTGACAGCATTAAGATCCACCCCTGACAGTTGACTGAGGCGACAACATCACAAACAAAGCTTATCTAAAAGTACAACGGTTATTATTGCTCACGAGGAAGGAGGAAATATTTGTTATCGCTCAAAAGTCTAGAAACAAAAGTTCTGTCAGGACACCCAAGCAACTGTTGTTGCTCAGGTAACAAGTTAATGATGAACCGAGGTGTAATGAACAGAATGTCAGCAGTAAAGGATAACTCTGTTCCGTTTTACCCTTAAGCAATATGGCACAGTGACCTCAAGACGGAAGTGATAGCAGAAACTGAACGGTATAAATGACAACAACTTGTTGAACTGCATGGTTTCATGCAGTGTCATGTAACAATGAAGCTATTCAGTATTCTGTAACAGTACATACAAATGTGATATCCCTTAAAATTTGATTCAAAATAGATGGCAAGCTGAAAAACAGACACAGCTACAGTTGTGTTGTCATAGTCGTATCATTAACACTACAAGAATAATCACAAGTCCACTTTTTCTTAAGAGCAGTTTTAAATCTCTTAGCGCCTCAATTTACTCTTGAAAGCACCTTCCTTAAATACATAGATTGAATTATTGACATTTTCATTCTTTATCTCATTCTTGAAAAAACATACTCTGGAGGGTTATGCACAGCTTACATTTTTTCATACCACATTAAAGGAAAGAGACCAAACCATTAGACAGCATACATAAACGGAAATTTTACTACTTTACTTTACTATACTTTTTAATACCACTTTATAAGTGGATATCTGTTATTTTCTAAATAAATGTATTGTGTGTTCATGTTTATATTCAAACCTCTCAACTGTTTGATAAAACAAAAGATTAAATAGATTCTGTTGTCTTAGAAAAGCTGTTTGTAGGGAGTTCTCTTCCTGTTTGTCTTTTGTCACGGAGTTCTCTTCCTGTTTGTCACGGAGTTCTCTTCCTGTTTGTGGAAGGAGTTTTACTCGCGACGGAGTTTTACTCGCGACGCTTTTTT
>JARVJO010000365.1:22561444-22574214 GCA_031762555.1 Cynodonichthys magdalenae | reverse complement strand
CCAAAACAGAAACATAAAGCTAAAAAGTGGGAAATCAATATCGGATGTTAATATCTGCCCAGTTTTACATATCGGACAAATACCGATATTCTAAAAAATGACCAACATTGGCCGATACCGATATTAATGCTGATATATCGTGCATCCCTACTCTAAGTTTAAAGCAACATCAATTAGAGTTCTCTTCAACTTATTTCAAAACTATCAGATTGGGAACAGGCCTCTTATTGATTTATGGAAGTCATTTGTTCATCAAATTCAAAATGTTTTTTTTTTTAAATTAATAGTGCCGTAGTCTAGATCCCCAACAAGCTGAAGATGAAACAACAAATTATTAGTCAGGATTGTTATACAGCATCATCAAAAACTGTATGTTAAAGACAACTGCTGTGTGGTGACTACAGCTGGATTTACATGTGCAATGATCACTCAGGGAGAAAGTTAGAAACGACAGCATGTCTTTTTTTATTTTCTCTCTCTCTAAGTGAACAGCCTCAGCGTGAGCATCAAACCACAAAAACAACAATGTGCATGTGAAAACAGATCATTTCTAAGTGCAGCTGCTCACTTCGCAGTAAAAGAAGCAGAAAGATGTGTACCTGCAGCAAAAGAACTGCTTTTTCAAGCGACATATATGAATGTTTTTTTGTTTTTTATGTATAAAAAAGTAACTTGATTGCTTGTTGATTTGGCATCTGGGACAATAACAGCCCAAGTGCATCCCTGACCTGGACCTTTCAGTTGAAAATGTGGACCAGGTCTCTTCAGCAATCTGTAGGTTCCTTTCCCCCCAAAAAAATAATAAACATGTCAGTCTAAGTGTAGAAGTGCATGATGTGAGGCAATGATTGTGTAAATCTGGCTAAATGCCCCACCAATCTGCTTGCAGCTGACATGAGAGCAGTTCTGCACTAAAAAATGAGGGCAGAGATTTTTATGTTAATCCAATCAGACATGTCACTTAATGTAGTGGAAAAAAGAAAAAGAGAGCATGCTAAAAAGAAACTATGATGATCTATCTATCTATCTATCTATCTATCTATCTATCTATCTATCTATCTATCTATCTATCTATCCATCCATCTATCCATCCATCAAGTAAAATGTTGGCCAATTTAAAAAAAAACCCCTCTAGCATATATAGTCTTACACACTAGATAGTCCCTAAGGGCTCAAATCTGACTAAGCTACCCTTCCAGTTCTTTGCATCCCTCCCCCCTACTTCAATGCACACCATTGCACATCTACTGCTTGGGTCTCATAGATGTTCTTCACTGAAATGTGCTGAATACTTAAGCTTGATCAGCTGTGCCATGCATGTCAATGATCTGCTTACCTCTCTAAAATAATTGTAGAGGAGCAGAAGATAGGCGTGTGCACCCGCATCTGCTTCTAGTGTTCAAAAATGACCAACAGCCTGACCCTGTTGAGCCTGTCTTCATATGCATTTGGTAATGCAGTGAGCAATCGCATAGTGTCAGAAATTACATGCCGACTTCTGCAATCTTAATGAGGAGATTAGGTATGATTTTCCTCCCCTCGCTGCTTGTACCCAACTTCATAACGTCTGTGTAAAATATTGCTCTGACTACATTCTGCCAAGTCTGGCTTCAATAATCCACACATTAAATATGGCCACTGACAAGGAAAAGGCAAATGGTTGCAGTTAATTCTGGATCCAGCTGTCCAAGAAAAATATGTGATTATTGTTTGTAGTAAGTCCCTCAGCTACCCAGACTCGAGTTAAGTATGCGCAATCAGCTTTAGTCCATTGGCCAGTGAGCTAAAAAGGAACTAATGACTCATGCTTTACTGATGTATATGTTCTATGCATATGTAAAGGTATTTAAGATGTGTCTTTAAAACGTAACCCTCACTATTTGATTGGTCCCGAAGAAGACGAAGGAAAACAGAAAATGTGTCCAGGCAGGTTCATTCCCTTGAGGGAGTGAACATATTTGCAAGCTCTGTTAACTATGCATAAACATATTGCTGCTTCTATAAGCAGAAGATTATCTTCGCATTGTGTTTCCTGCAAATCACATTTGATCTCTCAGCCATGTAAATTCCTGTTGAGATTGGCTAAGTCACTTTCAACCAAGCATCCGTAGAGAAAAAACTACAAGGATTCACACAGATAAAACTGAATTGGCATAACCTTATTTTTAATAATTTACTTCAGGTATTGTATTCATTTTTCCTCAAGCTTACTTATTTATTTAGCCATGATTGTACTTGATCGTTGGCAGCAGGACTAGTTCCAGCTGTAAAACCCAACCACACTTTGCTTCTGTCACAGCCTTGCACCTCCTCCAATGTAAATCCTAAAGGAATAATTCACAATGTCAGTGATGCTTAATATAACAAATCGTCCAACCCTTTCCTTTAACATCTCCCCAGCCAGTTCTATACTTTTACTCCTACACTCAAACAAGACAGTGGTAGCCACACTGCAAGAAAAACCAGTTGGGCTAAATGAACAGGGACTACTTTCCTATCCTGTTTCCACTGAGATGCCCTTGAGCAAAACAAAGATTGTTAACTGCTCTAAGGAGGAGCTGCTAAAAGGTAATCAGTGCAAGTTCCCAATGAAACAGCTTTGACTGAATTGGTGTGTGCAAATTGCATGAAATTTTCTTCTCATCTGTTTGCCTTTTATTGGAACTGGTGAGTTGAACAGAGATCTGGCCTGTGGCTGCAGAGAGACCAACAGAGATGGAGCTGAGGCGAAGAACATTACTGGGACTGCAGCCAGACAAATCTGGCTGAGGCTGGGAAGAGACGTGGTTGGTCAGAACAGAGAAGACGCAAACTAAGATGGGAAAACAAAATGGAAAAAAAAAACATTTATTTTTTATCCATGTTTTTCAGCATACAAAAGTGTTTTTCAGTGTAACACAGCAAATAGGGATGTGTCGAGCTAATCCCAAAAATCAGATCAGGGTTGCAATCAAGGCATTTTTCATTGATTGATCATATTCTGCTCTCCGTTTTTGACCATTGTCTATGATTTAACATTGACCACAACACATTTAAAAAACTGCATGAAAAAAAAAGGTAAAAAGGTTTTTCAGTAAGAGACAAATTAAATGTCTTATCTAAAAAATGTTAACACCTGCTTTGAAACACTAATGTATGACAATATTCAATAAGCAATGTTTAAATATTTGAAAATCTCCTGTCTTAGCCAACAGCCTGTCTTTGTGTAAGAGCTGTTAAATCAGATTCAATTCAGTGATGATGAGGTCCTCCATATGCAATGTCTGGTAGAGTTATAGTTTCAGACAGCCTATTGAGTGCTTCAATTAGACCTGCTGGTTCTCACCTCCTCCTCACTCCACATGAGAGGGTCTTAACTCTTCCTTTACGCAGCTGTACACAATGTTAGACACACACTCATATGAAAAAAAAAATACAAACACTATTCAGCGTTCACATCTGGTGCCAATTGCCTAACCGCTTCAAAAAATGAAAAAAAAAAAAAAAAAAAATCACATGCTTCTTTATGGCCACAGGCACAATCATGTGTTTTCTGACAGCCTAGCAAAAAGCTTCTAAATCATTTGGCAGCAAAAAAGATTCATAATCCAAAGACAGGATGACAGGTAACGTATTTCTACAAAGTGGTATATTTCTATTCAGGTTTCTGGTAATGTTTCACATTAGCATTAGGATGACAGGTGGTGCCTGGTCAAAGGACAGCAAGTAGATTTTTTTTGGAAGGGGGGCAGTCTTTAGACAGGACAAAGGAGATAAAGATGGCTGCAAATTAGTTGTTTTGAAATGAGGCTTTAGAAGTGAGCTGTTGAGAAGTACCCTCTACCTACCTAACAGGAGTGTGTGTGAGGAGTGCTGGGAGTTTAGCACACTTCTTTAGTCAGATAGGGGATTAGGCATTGTGAATCATTAGTGCTACAATTGAAATGCAACACCTTGAAAAGTAATGTTTCCCTCTGTTGAAGTAGACACTTTTTTAAAGTGTAAGATTTAGTTTAAACACATGTAAATGACTATTTGTCCAAGAATAAAAACTAAACATGGTGATTTAAGTAGTGTCACAAGAATGGATTAATGGTGGATGGGCTGGATTGTATTTTCCAGCGTCCAAGAGTAAAGTGCCATGCTGTATGTCATCAATGGTGAGTTTAAAAGCTGTTCTATGATTAAAATATTTAATTGCATCAACTATTTTTGAACGCAAATATTTTCTTTTAAAAGATAGCAATTCTTTGTTCATGGAATCCAAGACCTCTTTTGTTAGTAAAAAGCACCAGATTTTTATTTTTTAAAACGTTTTTGGTCTTTCATTTCCTTTTCTATAGCAAAGGTCTGTCTCTATTTTGTTGGCCACATTTTTTTTACCTGTGTAATAGCACAAGAATGTTTGGGCTAAAGCAAAGTTCATTTTAATAGAATTTATTAGATATATAAAATCCCTGCACTCAAGCTTTGAACTGACTCTTTTATTCATCTGTATCATATTTAAGGTGCAGCCAAATAATAAAAGCTGCACTTTTATTGAAGTTCGAGATGTTTTAAAACTTTCAAAAAGGTTTGTTGGACGCATCTAAGCGAACAGTTCTAAAACAATTAAATTTTTTGACATTGTCAGCTATTACTCGTTTTAATACTGCATTCATTGTTATTGAGCAGATTACATTTGGAAAATCAAAATAAGTTTTAAGTTGGAGATCATCTGGTATATGTTTCATCAAACTATCTTCACCTTACAATGGAAATATAAGTGAGGAAAATCATGTACAAAATGAACAGTAAAGGATTTATTCTTTTGTGGCTATATAGAGTGAAATTATAACTTTAAAAGATTAGCTGAAAGGCCATCTTTGCTCTAACCTTGTGTTCACACCTCTCAGAGACTAATCCAGCTTCAAGCCGATGGTTTCAAGTTAATGCCATAATTCCAAAAGAGCCAGACAGCCCAACACTGCAGGTGCTGAATTTAAAAGTGGGTTCACAGACATGTTCATGCATTTGTGTGAAATAGACGTTAGACACACCCACCCTAACATTAGGTGTATGTAAGAGGACATTTTTAAAGATTAATAGTTACTAAACAGTAAAAATCTCCAATTCACGATTTTCAGAAATCTGGCATATAGGGACTGAGAACAAAGAAATTGTTTTACATAATATGTTGTTTTACTGGCACTTAAACAAAAAAAAGCTAGGTCACATGACAAAATGACACAAAGCCTCGGTATTTTAGTTGGTGTGACAAGCTAAAGCTAAAAATCAAAATAAAGTCTGTGTCAAAATGCAGTATTCAGTTAAGCAAGATTTCAGTGTTTTTTCTCTCATTTATTTCTCTTCATTGGCACAAAACTGCATTGCGTGCCTGTTGCTGCACTTTCATGTTATGAGGTAAAATCTGTTTGAGTTCATGTGTATTGGCATTTTGCAATGAGAAAGGTCTCATGTCAGCAGCTTAAAAGAAGTAGGGTCAACCTATTTCATTTAATAGTAGGCCAATCCCAGAAAGCAATTCAACTTTGAGATATCGTCTCATAGTGTCACAGACGAGGACAGGCCACTAATGCAACTTGTCTGCAAGGTTCAAGCCAAAAAGTTAACTGACAGTATCTCCCTCACCTTCTACAGGCACTGCATCATGCATTGTGTCTGCCTTAAATTATTTTTAAATGAGAGGAGCTTTAAAAAAGGGGAATCAGACCTAAAAGGCTAAAATTCATACACATTCAAGTAACTCTACCCTTCTTTTTTGGTTTCTGTTTTATTGATTCTATCAATTTTTTTCTTCTTTATACTGCAAGGCACTTTGGATAAAAGCATTCATAAAAAAACTGTTTCATCTGTGAAAGTAGTTTGTTTTTGTGTATGTGATGACTTAAAGTCTTTGCCCAATCAAAAAGCAAAACAGCAACAAAGTGTGTGCTTGTGTGTCTATTGTAAAACTAAATTAGCTTACCACAATAGCACAAATCCAATAACACACAATCTCCACAGAAAGCACTCAATCTATGCATCTGGTCCACAGAGTAGAAGCAAGCCAATTGCTGGTGGGGATGCATGCAAAAAAAAACAGAAATCATTGTGGGTATGATTTAAACCTATAAGAAGGTAAATTTGATTGAGCTGCAAGTGTTGGAAACCGTTAAGCATGTATGTTTGATTAATCAGTTAACCAAAGAACACTTTGCCATTAAAATCAATTTAAACTGCAGCACTAATTTGAAGCTTACTTATTTGCAACAAACATTTATATCATGCTTTAAATTACAACCAACATCAAAGCACAGATAAAATATAATAAAATAGGGCCGTACCTAACTTTCACAGCTCACTAAAGACCCATATATAAAAACTCATGAATAAACTGCACAGTATCATCTACACAGAACAATCTATGGCTTTATTGACACCCAAGCCTGCTTGTGTTATTTCCAAATGAAAAACCTATTTGGACTCCAAGATAATATTCTGCATGTTTAACTCTATCATATAAGATTTATTTCATTCCATGGTCTCTGTTGGATCAGTGTATTGATTTCCCAGGCACAACCGGTCTCCTGAGATTCTCTATGGATTTTCCAGCTGCCCTCCCAAATGATCTATTGTGATTTCTACGCAAATGGCCGATGCCAGGTAAAGCCAGGAAAAGCAGTCATCATTTCACCATGTCCTTCTGTACCAGACTCCTGACATGTCAGCCACCTTACTTCTCTGTGGTGCACTCTGACTCCTGATGTTCTATTGACCCAGAAAGATAAGAAATAGGCTTTCATTGGCAGGTTAAGAAACCCACGAGCATGGGTGCAGATGCAGTTCCTACTAAATGTCTTTAAGAGGACTGAGATTAGGATAGAATAGCATTTAGTTGTTGGTTGGAATAAGAGGGGAACAAGTTGATATTACAATAACAGGAGCTCTTGAGTGTGAGTGTGGCAGATACTGCTGATTGCTTCCTCCACTAGATTCATTCTCAGTCAAGTGATTATGTAAATTCAGGTAAGCTCTCTCTGCCTAAATGGCACATTAATCATTAGTTTTGTTGAATATGAAACAACTTTAATGAAGCGTCAATTGATGAGACTCCATAAACACAATCATAGGAGTCTAATCTTTGTTTAGTCTGGACTATTGATTTTGTTGTATTTTTTAGAACCTAAAGTATTTCATCATTCCAAATGTTTGATTAATATTCTTACAGTAAAATCAATGTGGGGTTTACAGAGTCCTACTGTCATAAATGGTTATAAACAGGTACAACTTTTTCCTTTTACAAATGAATCACCTCTGGTAACTTCACATATTTGATGTGTAACTTTTATTTATATTTGCATTTGCAACAGCTGCATCATTCCAGTCTCTAAAGATAAAATAAATGATAAAATTGTGAGAATCCTGCCATGATTATATGTGTATATGAGTATATGTTAGACAGATTTGTTTTATTTGTAATGAACAGTTTGATCAGTTACTTATAATTCCCTGTTGTTTCAACAAGATACCATACAACCTGTGTTTGGACATAGTGATGTTAGGAGACAAGGAAATTCACAAACTATACGTTATGGTTATGGTTACTTGTGTTAAATGTACTGCTACAATTAGGAAAACATGATTGCAACTTTCTGAAAAGTATACATAGAGTATGTATTTACAATGATCAATGAGGTTTTAAGTTTATCTGTTCACTTCATTCATCATCATCACATTTTACTACCAGAGGTTAGGCATCAAATTTAGGAATGCTGTGTTGTTGTGTTCCTTCCTTTTTTCCCAAAATACTTTAGTAATTTTATTATTAACAAGTTCCATATAAACAAATTGAATAGTTCAGCAAATGCCAACTATGCACTGTGATTGGCTGTCTTCTTTCATTAAATTTAATCAATTTCCAGGGTCTTGCATTTTGGGGTTTATAAGGTTTTGCAAATATGACTGCAGTTCCCAAATTAATTTAGGAAATTAGAAAAGGAGCTCCAACTCTTTCAAACCAGACTCATCACAGCCAAAGGCCAAATCAGTTAATTGCATTGTGTTAATTTCCTATTCTCTGGGTTAATGCAATTACTTGTGAATAAAAACTATCACACATGAGGACACAAAAAGTCCTTCTTACCATTTTCAAGACTTTATCTGTTTTTCTTTTCTTTTTCAAATGTCATACCCCATTTAGTTTTTAATTTATTTATAAAGTCTTAAATTTATAATGAAATCCATGCGCCCTTTAGCTTAACATACAGCTAGGCACAAACATTAGTCATCACAAACTTTACAAAACGAACATTATACGCTATAAAAAAAAGATGTTATGACTATCAGTATAAAAAGAAAATCCATTAGACATGAACTTTATCTTCCTCCGTTATCGTTGTTGGAATCGTCTAGTCACAAACACAAGACAACAATCATCAGTTCTAAAAGATCAGGGCCTGTCTGCCAAGTCCGCAAATCAGATAAAACACATCTGGTCACTGGCAGCACCTCAGCTGGGGTGTTTTCTCCTGTTAGGGTCAGACAGTGAAAGACTGAGCTTTTGTCTTAAGCATACTAGCAGACCTTAGATATAGCTACCAAACCAGATCCAGAGGCAAATAAGGTAAGACAAAAATGTTGTATGAGCAGTAGGATTTGATGCACAATGTGTTAAATACATAACCACTGGCAACATAAAAAAACAACAGTAGTGCAGTTCTAGCCTAAGACTCTAGCTTCAGGGGGTGGGGGAGGGGGACCTTGTTGGTGGACAGACGGTGTGGGCCAGAGAGAAAGAATGGAAGAGGGGGAGATAGAGATGGACAAAAAAAGGAAAAAAAAAAAAAAAAGGCAGATGTCACGTGGGTCCAGAGTCGCTGATAGATGTGATGTATAGCCTAGCACACAGGCAGTGGTTCAGGTAGAAAAGGCTTCCCTTTGTGATGCAGATGAAAACGCAATCAACCCCGCTTTGTCTCCGACGATGGGCTCTTCTCCCGGGGACATTGAGAGACAGACACTAATCCAGTGGGTTTGTGTTCTCCAGGCGCACTCATAAAGGCAGTGTCACAGTACCTGGGGTGTGTGTGGATGAGGATCTCTGAAACAAGGTCTGACCTCTCTCAGGGTACACTCTCCCTCCTCCTCTTCCTTCTGTCTTTCTTTCTGCTCTGCATCCAGCTCTCAGTATCTGTCTGTGGTGAGCTGACAATCAGAAGTGCTGCACTGTTACTGTGCATGACTCACATTCAAACACGCTGATCAGTCTACTGCTGGTTTTAAATAAAACTGGCTGATCAATCTGAAAATTATGAAAATAAAATTTAGTGCCCTAAAATATGAAAATATAAGGCAACATAAACACAACATTTACTAATTTCAAATCATGGGTGAGATGGGTCAAAGGAATTCAGATTGTGAATTAGGCCTAAAGCTTGCAGGGCTATTTTGACACTGAATCTTCACACATACTATTATGAAAATGTCTGAAAATACACTTCACTGTTCCTTAATGACTTTTATTCCCAACGGGTCAGGATGAACCAGGCTCTTCCTAATAAATATGAGTTACCCAGAGACTGCAATGCCAATTAACATGTGCTAATTAAGATAACAGGATATAGGAACATCCTTGATCTAGATTCCTGTGTGAGATATTGGAAAGGTTACACAGAGGTAAAGCAAGTTCTTGCCTAAACTATGTAACCTTGTCCTTTCTGATAAGCATAAACAACATATCTTTATTCTTTTTATTTAAAAAAAAGTAGGAGTCTCAGTTGAATCTTGAGTCCAACTGCAATCTTTACCAAAGATCCACAGAATAACTGGTAATAAAAAAGAGGGTTATGTTTTTTTCTTTTTGCTGGTGACAACTCTATTTCTCAGTATAATGTACTTCCCCTCCGAGCCCATTCTTGTTTCTCCATTATATAGCAAATAGGTCAAGTTAGCCTTTGCTTATAGAAATGTTGAAAGAGCCAGTGGCCAGAAACTGGAACTAACTATATGTACCCACAACAAACAGATGTTTAAAAAGACACATCAGAACAACAAATAAAAAAACACCACACAGATACAAAGAAAGAAAGCAAACACAAATAAACAATTTGATGTGTTGCCTAATTTATACACCTCTTTGGTATTGTTGATCAACTGTTTTATTATTTGGTCACAGAACAGTGATGGGATTTGATCAAACATGACAGATTAAAGAAGCAGTTGTCACTAAGCCCTAAAACACAAAACTAAGTAAAATTCTATTGTTTGAGACTAATGTGTGTTTAGAATATTTTGCAACAGCACTTTCAACAACTGAGAAAAAAACTATATTTATTTTAGTAACAACACAAATATTCAAACTGGTGATAGAGAAGTGAGTTAGTATTTGGTTTTTCATTCTGCAGTTGTGATTTTTTTTTCATTGAATGAGAAAATGTTTCATTTCAGTCTTGACTTCCCTATTACTTGCTACGGCCACCATGTCTAAGTTCACACTTCCTTATTGAACTTTTTTTGGAAACTGTCATTTTTAGAAACTTGTTTTTTTGTATTATCCTAATCTTAATAATGAGCTGCATGATAAGAGCAATGTCTTCCAAAATCACTGAAAGAATGATTTTATTTTGTTTCTTTTTCTGTTCAATAATTACCAAACAGCAAGCAAAAGTTCCTGTGAATAAGCCATTAGCTCCAATGCAGTTGTTTGTGTGGTTTGTTGTTCAGGTGAAAGCTGTGTCAGAGACAAAATGAGAAAAATGCTGCCTGAAAGTCCTTGTGTGATCGTTTTCAAAGAAATATTTTGTGCATATGAAAATTTTGTCAATGTTGTGATTCTAATGCTAGTGAAAGACCCACTCAATCACAGCATTAAAGCAAAACTCACACACAAAACACAGCTGTTAATGAAGAGATTTGTTTTACCAGATTCTATTTATGAATCACAAACACCATTTAAAATAAACACACTGCAATGAATACTGTATAAACATGTAAAGCAGTTACATAATCAACGTTATTTTAGGTCCTGGAAAACCAACGTTGATTATGTAAAATTCATTTTTTGCTCTTTTTTTTTTTTTTTTTTACAACTGAAAACAGAAATAATTTTGAGTCATGTTTACTAAGTATGACTAACTTAGTTTCCAGTCAAACTGAAAAATTTTAAAACACCTGTTAAGAATACTTTCTTCACAAATATTATCGAGAAGCAACCATATTGGACCATCCGGTTTTTGGCAAACTAATAAAGCCTGAAACTAAAGTGACACCTGCTCTTTTTTAACAAGAACCAGGAGGGATCTCCCTAACTTAAGTAGACATGAATATATATTTTTTTAATTTAAGACAAGTGAGAATCTTTTGGAATTTTACATAAAAGCTTTAAAAATCCAAGTATGTAAGTCGCAGAGTAGCCTGCTTATTGTTACCCTAATTCTGTTCATTTTTTAAGGTGTTCTCATACATTCTAACAGCTCACACAAACTGTTGTTTCAGCTTATAGAATACTCAGGAGATTTACTTAATGTATTTTCTTTGTATATAAAAAAAGAATGCAGTGCAACACATTTGAAAAGTACCAAGCTTATTGATTTTAACTGTCTTTCCAGGGCCAAACATGTCACAACCAGAAGCCTTTTCAACACCAATCAAATACATTCCACAAACTAAAATGTCATTTTAGCAACACATCTAGAGGGCAAAAGACTGGAACTGTTAACAGCAGGAGTAAATGGAGAGTTGGCTCATGAAAGTTAAGCAAAACAAGCTGAGCTGAACAGCTGAAAGCATGGAAACAGTGTCAAACTGTCCATCACGCGTTGGGGCAAAACTTTAGTTAAATTGCTTGAAAAGGCTGACGCAAAGAAAAACGTAGACAGATATCTATAGGATATAGCAGGAACAAGAAATTGCAAATAAAAAACGTATCAGTAAAAGCTTTGCCAAAGCTGACTAAGCAAACTAACCAGATTTTATTTTTGTTTCTCATTTTTGCAGTATGAAACTTGAACATGTAGAACAATATTCTAATTATTTCTTGTGACCAAGGTCTAGACATACAGTGGCTGTAATAGAACAGAGCTGCTCAGTCCCAGGGAGCAAAAAATTTTCTTAAGTAAAATGGTGATACTTATGCTTTAATCTCACCCTAGAGGTAGCAATAGATGTCTCAGAAATGTGACACCCCCTTCAAATGAAACAACTGGTACCAGCACTAATTGAAATTTTGCATGCAAAGTGACAATGCCTGGGCCCTCGGCAGCATGGATTAGGGCTCGAATAGAGACAGATTCTTTGTGAAAGCCTACTGTGGCGGTTGGCGTGCAGGCCAGCTCCATGCATCTGCTCATTGGGTGCACTGAGAAAACACCGGATTGTGTTTGGTCGCTCATTTTACCTTTAACTAAACCCTTTACAGAAATCCCCTCTGTCTTTATTGTATTTTTTTCTTAATTTTTACTTACACTCACAGCTGCTTCTGTTATGGTCAGGGAGCAGCTGAATTTACATATCAAAACATTTGTACTAAACTTTAAAAAGGTTTAACATTCACAGTGTTTTATACTGTTAGGTGGTGCTGAAATCGCAAAAGTTGATATGTGCAATAAGACTGCTATGTTTACTACTTTTCTGCGTACGTTTGTGACATTTACCTCATTTACCTCAATAAGAATGGACTGGTTTATCACACATGCTGCGTTCACACTGAACGCGATTTGAGCGTCAAAATCGCGCCTGACGCTTGAAGTTGGACGCTTGTACACTTTGAGGTCAGACGCGTGTCCAAATTGCTCTTGAGGCGCTTGACGCGC
>JARVJO010000365.1:22513181-22561344 GCA_031762555.1 Cynodonichthys magdalenae | reverse complement strand
GCTGCTTGAGGCTCGTTCACATAGACTTTGCATGTAAACCTGACGCTCCTGACGCTCAAATCGCGTTCAGTGTGAACGCAGCAACACATCTGTTGCAAGAAATCACAACAGGGAAGTTGACCACTGCTGACTGGACTGGAAAAACAGAATCAGATAGAAGCCTGCCAGATCTGACCCTGACAAATGGCTAAAATTAATAAACTTCAGCATGTGACAGCTTGATCCAGACTTAGCATGAAACCAGACAATGAGCTAAACTGGGGATGATGGGAACCTTTTTTGGGCAACTGCTGAACTATATAAGAACTCTGATTCTAACAATAAATTAGAGATTGAATGCAGCACCTTGGGTATGCGTTTTTTTCTCCCTCTGCAGAGACTTAGTTCAGGGTGAAGCCTCTCCAACTGATGGATACATTATTTTCCCTCAACACTTTATGTTTGCACATAACAGTATTCTGTGTGAAAACGTTGCACAAAGAGAATAATCAAACTTTTAGCATAAAAAGCCCGATGCAGTATTTAAGTTACTAAAATGTAAAACACTAACTTGAGCCATGTTTGAAAGTGTTGAACTGAGTCACGTCCAGTCCTGAATAGAGAGCTGAAGGAATGCAGCACACACTGAAATGCAATCAAATCTGTGAGACATTTTTTTTAAAGACTTCATGCTGTGATCTCATTCTACCCCACTTCACCATCCTCTACTGTGGTTTTGGTCCCATTATGTTTTTTTTCACGGAAAGAAAAAGCAAAAAAAATGCTGTATCAAAGGGAATTATCATTCTGCTAACACAGCCACACTTTACATTAAAGTGTAGATGAGGTTGCATCATAGCAACACCAGTCATCCCAGAAAATCATGTAGACAGTACAAAGTCAAAGGTCACAATAGAAAAAGGGAGGGGGGTGGAAAGGAGCGGAAAAGCCAAATAATCCACCCAGTAAAACTCATCCTTCGAACAATACAGTCTACAACAAGTTTATGGCTGGAAATGAATCTGAAAATTTCCTCTCAACAGAATTAGATGAGCGCCGCTGTTAGAAGGGCTGTCGACTTAGCGCTGATGACAATGAATGGGTAAGCTAATGAAGGGATAAATCCACTGTGTGTTTTCACAGACATGTTTGACAGAGCTAGGCTAATTTCCATGGCAGTACTGCGTCCATTAATTTTCGAAAGGAGCTCGCCTGTTACAGTTACTCAAACCAACAGCACATGGCATCGGTTTACATTAACACTAATCAACGATTTAAGGTTGGTTTGCAATCCATGGGGAACATTACTTTGAAAAACGTCTGAATGTAACTAATGAATGAACCTAATTTGCAGATTGGAGTGCTACAACTTACTGTTGTGTAATTGTTTAAATAAAGATGAGACACTGATAGAAGCAGGCTAAAGTGTAAACATTAATGCTTAAGTGCCAGTTTACAATACTGGGGCTTAAAGATGTTTCGCAGAATTGACGAATACTTGTAAAATGCCTACTTGTTGTGATTTTGTTAGGTTTAGATGCATTTTTTAAATCCTTTAATCCTCTTCAGCATGCTCCCTGCCTAATTCATCAATTATTTGTAAAATAATTAGTCCTTTTATATTATTTTCACAGAACTTTGTTTTGTATCGAGAAGCAATATCATGATTTCTGAAGTACTTGATGTCGTCACTTTTTGTTAACTTAACATTTCTGTCAGTACGTAGCTTTTTATTTATCAATGAATGATGACGTTCAACATTAAAAATAGTTTTCATTTAGTAATTTAAACGCTCAGGAGTATTAAAAGAAAAATGTAAGGAATGTCTTTCATTAAAAACAACAACGAAAGAGATTTCGCCTCGCTAAACGTGTCAAAGAAATCCACTGGAGGGCTCTTTTCTGTTGCATGCTGGGATAGCTTTTTTTTTTTTGGATTAGAGCTGCAGTGACCTCTTTTTCAACTCTTTATTTTTTTCTACGTAACCAATCCACGTAATTTCATTGGATGGTGAAGTAGGGTGAGTTACAGGGTAGAATCGAGAGGTGGAACTGCATTTGGTAGGCGGCGAGTTTCTGACGCAAAAAGTGAAGCACCGACATGCATCCGAGTTTTAAAACAACGGCTGGACTGGAAAATCATTTTTTATAATATACAGAAAAGGCAATTTCTAAAAGGAGTTTTGAGTCATTTATAAATAAAATCTAAAATGAGTAAGACGAGCAGAGTCAACATCCAGAGTGGCTTTGTTTGCGTATTTTAGAGACAGAGAAAACAAGCGGAAGTGGAACACTGTTTAGTGTGAAACTGTTGTTATATTAAGCAGTTTTCATATCCTGCTCTTCCCTTGCACTTGAACTGATAAAACAAACGTAAATTTAAGAAAAAAATAAATAAATAAGTATCCCAAAAGCAATCAAGCAGTAATAATAACACAAATTAAACGAAAACAAATTGATGTGAAACACATAAAATGATAATGTTACATAGTCTCATTAACTTTTGTCAATATAAAAATATTTATATTTAGGGGGGGCAGTAATATTTACCAGGATGTGGAAAATGATAGGTAATTTGATCAATTTTAGTCTAAACTATTCATGATGATTGAACATTATATATTATATTTTGCTATAATTTCTTTTACTCGCTTTTGATGGAAATTACATCTTCCTCTAATTTGCTAAAGCAATAACGTTCTCACCTTTAAAATATAAAATACTTTTAAAATCAATGTGTAATATGATGCGTGGCAGTCAGGCTATTTGAGGCTTTAGGTATGTAACTGAACTGAAAATATAAAGTGGAGCAGTCAGTTCTACAAAAATACGCAGGATGCTTGTCAAAGAGGGTGCCAGGTACACAGAACAGAGGTTCTGCCCGGATCTTAACCTGCTAAACACTCAAAATGCTGCACATCCAAAATATTTCACTGTAAACAACAGCTTTTTTCGTCCTTTCTCCTATATTCCATTTGGTTTAGTTTGGAAACAGGCTCATTCCTCCACCTGTAATTATGAGGTTTAGTTTCAGTGACAAGAGGAAGAGGACACATTTGTTTTCTGAACGCATCCTCAAAATAGGCTGAAGAAATTACTAGGCTGACACTTTCCACTGGAGAGTGTGGTGTGTCCTGACCTGTGACAGAGGGCAAACTGAGTCCAGCTTTTCAAAATTGACAGCAAACTAAATTTGGAAATATTAAACCTTTAAAATATACGTTCGAATATAGCTTGTGAATAAATCTAACTGTAGGGTCATAAAGTGGCATAATATAGTGCAAAAATAAATATGTTAAGAAGCTTATTTTAAAACAAAACAAGCAGAATCCTGTAAATATAAACAAGGTAAAGGTGCCTGTTTTTTAAACCATTCAACCTGTTTCATTGTGCGTTAAGCCATGCTGACTGATGCCCTTTACTGCTCTGGAAAGCTCTCTGTTCAACTGACTGCACACTGATCTGAAAGAGCCTTTTGTGAGTTCAGCTGGGAGATGTTCAGCTTGTGTGTTTCCAAAATTAAATCTGGTAAAAAAATAAAAAAATAATAAAAAACGCTTCAATAAGACGCACGCGAACGCCTTTTATTTCATTTATTTTATTTAGGTTAAATCTCCATCCGAGAGCGACACACCTCTGTGGACTGAGATCCGCCTGTCCCATTTGTCATTTTATCTCTTAATGTGACTATATGCAGCACACAAAAGAGGGCAATTTTGGTAATTAATTAACAGTAATAATGGTTAATAGGGTCCGTTAAACTAAATGAATAGGGGAGCCTATGTTATTGTGTCCCATATGCCAGGCAGAGCGGACTTTACGCCAAATTTCATCACTGTTACTGTCTTAGCAGACCTCATCGGATAAAAACAGGCAGATAAGTGATTTCTTAATTAATAAGAAAGCGTCTAGAAAGGCGGTCTGTTGTCTCAAACTCAAGCCGGCATGATGATGATGATGATGACGAGGATGATGAGGATGCGTGTTTATCCGCCGCGATGGCAGCGCTAGCTTACCTTCAACAGCTACAACGACCGGTATGGTCCATAATATCCATAGAATATCCATTATTGGTACTTCAAAAGCCCGGACATTCAAATAAAATCAGTCCCGAAAGCCATTGACAGCAACGAAAAAAAAACCACAGCGGAGACTGACGGTCCTTCTCCTCCTATTGAGCGCTCACAGATAGCAAAGCAAACGAACTCAAATCTGGACCAAGTTTGGGCGAAACCAAGAGCGCACAGACGGAGGGGAGCATGGAGCAGAGCAGCCGGTCAGTTCCTGCACTTTACTGCCACATTACATCAGTCCGTGTCATTTAAAACAGAAACAACAACTATTTATCAAGTTAATGACGATAAATAGTTCTAAATATGTATATTTTCAGTAATGTCCGGTTGGTAAATTGAACTTCCGTCCCCTATATTTCTGCTTTAATTTGCCCTGCTGTCAATCATCAACAGACGGACGGTCTTAGCGCCTTACCTAGCGATAATTAAGTGTTGAGGGACTGTATAAAAGATGGAGCGGGTCTTTCTCGGCTCCTCGGAGCTCAGATAAGAATTACAGATAATTCTTTTGTCAGGCGGAGCTCAGGTGTTTTATTGGAGCTTCACTTCTTGCAGATGTTCGCAGCTCAGAAGCGCTGATTGTAACAGGTGAGCAGCTGGAGACCAAAACACAATTAAGGCTAAGTTTCATTTTTCTTTTTTGCTCCAAATGGAGTGTTTTTACTTACCTGTAGACTACTTTACTCATGCCACGTGCAATGTGATTTTTTTGTTTTGCTTGTTTGTTTTTAAGAAAATATAGCCGTATTCAACAGAAGTAGAACATGTAGCTTCTTTTGTTTTCGATAAATAAAACATTATGCGTTCAGTTTTAGCTGTTCAAGCAATTGAATGAATTGATGTGTATAACACTGAGTTATAGGTTTGATGCTTGGCTCTGTGATTAATAAGGATAATGCATGGTTGTCTTGGTGTCTTTATTGTAGCTGGATCCACTTATTCCAAAAGACGCAAAACTGCTTCCTTCACTCAAGGGTTAGGTATAATTGAATAATCTTGCACTAAGAAAAAAAATATTTTAATATTATTTACTGTGTTAGTTCTCCAGTATTCTTAAAAATGCTGTACAATTTTCTTTATTTATGAGGATGTTAGATTTTATTATTGGTTAAACGTCTATTTATTAACCGTAATTGACCACATTTTATAAATGATAATATAATCTTGCTGACTGACCACTAATATCAATTACAGCTCTCAACAGCTAATATTTTCAATAAGTGACAAAACATGAAACATTATGACAGAAAGCAAAACTTATTTGTTTTAAATGTAAGTTTCATCAAGAATACAATTTGTAGGTGTGCGTTTCTCTTATGACTCATATGTTTTGAAACAAAAAAAATACAAATGAAAACTATTCATACTGATTTTTTTTTTTTTTTTTTTTTACAATTGCAGATAATCTTTCATGGCAGTAAATTTGAACGCTGTACTTGAACAGATGTTTATCAAGGATACAGCTTGAGTTTTTGCTTCATCATTAAATTTACTCTGAAAAATATGCTTTGCCTGGAAGATTAATTCATGTTTTAGAGACTCTTTTTTTTTTTTTTTTTTTTTTTTTTTTTTTTTTTTCTAATTTGTCTAAACGGTGTTTTTAAGTTAAAACTAATGTTTGGGTTTTTTTTGTTTGTTTTCTTTTTTTTACTTTTTAAAGTTATATTAAAGTATAGATCTGCATCAAATGTAATTTTTAAATGGTCTGAGACACAGTGAAAATATTTGTTTAAAAAAAACACTTCACACAAAATTGTAAGATGACTTCGAAGAAGTGGCCCCAAAATAAAAACCAGCTTGCACATGTGCTCCTGACAATCTACTGTGCAGAAGGAGAGAGAGAGAGAAAGCGATGCCTATGAAGCTTAAAGTTACTGAAGCTGACTGGGAAACAAGAATTTAGAAGAAGTACTTTGTCATCAAACAGGCCTTTCTTATTACAAGCAATGGCGCTGTAGCTCTACAGCAGAAGTCTCATTGGTTAAATGAACCGAGCTGATTTATTTGCCTCCACTGGGCTGGACTGTTGATTCCAGGTCACTTGACTGGCTGGCCTCAGATCATGTTCAGGTGACTTCCAAACAGATGGAACAAAATGGCAAGGCACTGAGAAAGCAGCTTTACTTCGCTGTAATGAGTTCCATACAGGCTCAGTATTGACTCGAGCCAGAAGTGAAGTTAAAGACATTGAAGAGATGATATTAATACTACTTGAAGATCTCCAACAGAAGTCTCTTCTTCACACGTTATAATGAATACAACGCTCGCTATACGACTGCAATGGAATATTTGAAATTCAAAGCAGAGACGTCTAAACGTGGCCGAATCCTTTTCTTGTTCTCTTGCAAGTCTGTAATCCAGTAAAGCAAAACATGCCGTACTAATGTTCCGTAACACAGCAGCGTTCAATCCAAACAGGGACCACTGACTGCAGCAGCAAACAGAAAACACACACAGGATACTGGAAACAAATTACCAGCAAATTATCTTCTAATAATGCATACTGTGCACAAAGAATTGATTTTCTCTTAAAGATTTGAAGGAGCTGATAAGAGTATAAACTATGTGGGGGTATATAATTTAACCTTATACTCTATAGTTAAAAGGTACAGCAGCAATATCAGTTAATATGGATGCAAATTTTAAAAGGCACATTTGTAATTGAAATCACTGCAGTTATTTTACACATGAATAATTCTGTATACAAAGCACAAAACGTTTTGTGCGTTTTAATATATAATTAGATTTAAATCATTCTTGTAATTTTGTATAAAATGAGATATTTTCATTACATTAAACGTGATGCTTTATCAAATAAAACCACAGCTTCGCAAAGCAAGAAGCCAATTAAAATGATACTAAATAAATTAATGATGATTTATATTTACCAGAAAAAATGTTGGTAAATTTGTAATAAATTAGTCCAAACCAGCAGGACATTTCCACCTTTTATTTTTTTTTTTGCAAATGTTTTCTTAGTGCTTAGATTTTTATTTCTCATATGTACTTGTACTATTCTGATTTATCAATCAAGGTAAATAACTTGAATCATAAAGCATTGTAGGTAATGCAAGAGCAATTTGGTTTATTTTAATAGACAAGTTGATAAAGATGAGGTTGCTCGGGCTCAACAAATGGAATTGTTTTGATGTCAGTTAACGCAAACCTGGTCAAAGCAAGCTCTTAGTAATGTTTTTTTTTTCTTTAAATAATCAACTAGAATATGCTAAAATACCCAATTTAACACTAACATTTTATACAAAAGCACTGGCAGCAAAGAAATTATAATTCAAGTTTTTGCAGATTTCCTCTTCAAAGTTCCGTTCTGTGTAGTTGCATCAACACTGCCACCCAGAGTTTAAAGGCTGAATATTTACAGAACCATTTTCATTATCAATGGAAATCTTTCACAAAAACAATTTAAAATCCAATTACAGAATTCTTTTTAACCATTTTTAATTACCATTGTAGTTTATGCACTAAATTTGTAGAATTAGTTCAACATACTTCACTCCATTAATAAATTTTATAAATAAAGTAAAAATAAAATCAAATGGTCACTTTAAAATGAATGTCTTTGATTAAAAATTACAAATTATTTTAAATAAAATGGCATGTATCTGTAATTTTTCATTTGTTAGTGTAAAGGATTTGACTATTTAGAGTGGTTAAAATATGGGGTGAGTAAAGAAAGTAACGCAAAGATATTTTATTTAGTGTTTATTTGTGCTAGCCTGTTGTATTACACACAACAAAAAAATCCAACGTCTTATGAAGTGATCTGATGATTATTTGACCCGTTACTCACATCTGATACGATCGAGTAAAATTCAGAAACTAAAGATGAGCTCCTGTAGTTTACAAGCGTGTGTGTTTTTTAAAAGTCATTCATTTTTTAGCTTCCACCTCTGTGTACTTAAAGCTGCCATTTGAGGTTTGGATCCGTTTCAGTTTGGGATCTTAAAAGGCTTATAATGAAGAGCGGCATCCAGTCAGCACCAGCAGCTGAGTGAAAACAGAAACTAAAATGAGCTATCTCCACGAATGATGGCATTAGTGATGCTCGACTCTGTCCTGGGGAAAAAGCTGTAAACTCCTGTGTTGTCGGGAGACCTTTTAGCCTGTGAAATAACTTTAGCTCAGACTGCATGTTTCTGAGTAGTGAAACGAGCCGGACTGAACACGATTAAACTGATGACTTTAATTCAGTTTCTAGCGAGTAAAATAGTGTATGGGTGTTTGTGTTGACAAAAGAGCAAATTTGATGAACATTTATCTAATGCTAATATAAATTAAAGAGGCACAGAGGAAGTGAACACGTTTTTAGTAGCATTCCTAACTGATAAAAGATGGACTCAGTGCTTCTGAATAGTCTTCTGCACTCCACCCAGCCTACCCCACCTTCCCGGCATATTGGTTTACCCCTGCCAAAAATTTAATTCAATCCCACTAAGTTGCTTGAGCTTTAATTAAATAGACCAAGGGCCTTGGCAGGATTTCATTTTCTTTCTTGTTAAGTGAACTTTACAGACACTGTAGATTCTTTACTAGTAAAGTGCCAGGACCCAAGAGGAGGCGATGAAGTATTTTTTTACTTCCCTTCAGTGTAATGGCATCATTTTCAAGTTGTAGGTTCCTCCCCAACCAACGGGATTAGATGCAGACAGTGTCAGTTTTTGAGGTTTACGGTGAAGTCACTGGGAAAGAGTTAAACAGTAATATTTTTAGATGTTTGTTCGTCAGAGCGGACAGTACTATTTACAATCATTGTAAATCTAAGCACCGTCGCTATAAAAATAAGGCCCAGTAACAAAACTATTTCAGCTGACAGTCATGATGAAATAAATGTCTTGGGGGGGATGGCAGAAAATATTCATGGCTTTGGTTTTGAACACGCGTTCCTTAAAGCTGTCTTCTAAATTATATGAAGAGAACACATAAATTTTGCTGCTGTGCTGCTGTTTGTTGACACAGCATGCCGTTGATGTTGCGTTTTTCATCCCCAAACCAAAGCAACATTTTAGTTATTTTTTTATTTTTCTATAAGGCAAATGATTTTGTAGTCAGCATGTGTTCATCAGTTGTGTGTGTGTGTGTGTGTGTGGTGTGTTTTTTTTTTTTGTTTTTTTTTTTCAAAAGATAGTTTTATTGCAGTGTGAGCAGTTTTGAGAAACAGTCATTAAGAGTTCAGACAAATGTATGCTCATACATGGGTTTAGCCACGTCTTCCCCTGTTAAATCTGACATGTTCTAAATAAATAATGCTTTAAAGATTACTTGAAACTTTTTTTTTTCCCCTCCCCATTTGAAAGAAATGGGATGCTTATCCAGTCTGGCAGTTTCATTTTTTTTTTTTTTTTTTTTTTTTTCCGGATAAAACTACAAAAACAAAATCATGACACTCTTAAATAAATTATATTATTCATACAAAAACAAGGAAAAACCTTCATAATCAGGCCTGAAAGGACTTCATCAGTCTCTGATTTGTCCTATTTTTTTGTGACTACTGTTTTGGAAAAGCTTGTGCATAAAACAAACCCGGAAAAATTTAGCTAAGCAGTCAGACTTCAGCTACGTCCCCCCATTTTCCTTTTCCTTTTTTTTTTTTTTTTTTTTTTTTCTTCCACATTTCAAGATACAGAGGTGGAGCACAGCCAAAAATAAATATAAAAAAAGCCACTGAATAAATCACATTTGGAGTTGGCAGAGGATTTGCCTTCTGTTTCCATTCTCAACAACCACCTTTTAATTTCTACAATTCTATGTAAAACCTGCCAGATGTTGGTCTTTGCTGAACAGCTTTGTAATTTGCAAAAAAGAAAAAAGAATTGTTTACAAAAAAGTCAAAATATTGCACTGGTTCTTTATTGAGGTCATATTTTCTAATTACCCATATAACCTTTGAAATTTTTAGGTTAAATTACTTAAAATTGCATAGAAGTTGTGACTGTAATAAAAAAACAAAAAACATTCGCTTTTATCATTGTGTATTTCTGTTTTTAATATGTAATAAATCAACAATACAGTAAATGAGATGTGGGATTTCCTCTGAATGTTGTAAGTAAAACTGAATTCAGCCGTGATTAAATTGGAAACCAGGCTACTGAATATGGCGCGCCTCCTTTATCTTGCCCTCTTCTCTCTCCATCTAGGCTGTCGGCCATCACAGAGCAACAGATGGAGGTGCACAACAGGATATTACCACTAAGAGGATTCCTGTTTCTTTGCCTGTCGCCACAGACTTTTTTGTGCATGGACAGAGTCTTTCATCGTGACCCAGCTCGGCTGGCTTACTGGAACCGATGTAGAGTTGTTGGTTAAGCCCTGTGAAACTCGCCAGGATGCGTGTTGACCCGCTTGGCAAACAGACAACCCCTGATGGAGTACACCATGAATAACATTAAATTGATTCACCAGGTGTGATTAGAAAGTCCTGGCAGAACCTTGAGGCTTTTTTTAACTACAAACTTTCACTCAGAGCTTAAAGGTATGTTTCAGCTCTCTGGATTTGAGTGGCTCAGTCTCAATTTTTACTCGCTTACAGCAGTGTGTGCTCCCTGGTGACGGGAAGCTTTTAAAATGTTTATGCTGTTACCATATTACAGTTTTGTAAAATTTGTATAAAATGTATTCTATGCAAGTCATTTGTATACTTTTTTTTAAAATAAATTATATTTACAAATCTAATTAAAAGCCTAACATTCCTTGAAAGAATACACAACACCTTCTGTCCTTCATGCTAAAGTAAAATCCTTTTTTGTTGACAAAAAGTGGAGATGGCTTTTTTGTGAAAACCTAGAAATCAACATTATGAACAATTTCATGCTATACTGTAATCTATAAATATCTGGTCTGATCTCTGATGGTCTGTTAGTGTTTGGTGTGTGAGCTTTGATCACCACCTTTTACCGCACCAAACTGTAGCTCAGTATCTGTTAAACCGACTGAGCTCCAGCAGATTTGTGTAGGCTAATGTTAATTAACTGAGGTGGCCATATTAATTTGGGTTAACTCCAAATGGTAATCGGATACATATGTACAGACAGTAATTTCTGAGAGTTTTAATAATGTTTGTCCAGTCGTTTAATGAAATATTTTGCTAACAGGGTTGACTCCAGCAGTTAATGCCAATGTTTTAAGCAAGAAGTGTTGCACAATTTGTTGCACTCAGTGATTCTCATACTACGAAACCAAATATTTGTAAAAATACTGATACTGTTTTAGTCACCTGTTTTCTAATTTTGCTTAGCTGTGGCCATCTGGAATGGATTGGATCAGTCGCAAAAGTCCATCCAGTGATTATTCTCTGAAAGTTTCATTAGAATCTATACAGGGATTCATGAATTGCAATAAATTAAGCATTGATCAAAAACATTTTGTTTGCAATACTGCCTTTTTGTTAATTACCACTGTGTAAAATACTGAAATTAGTTAAACTGAATTGTACACCAGTCATACAAAAAAGAATTCCACATCACTAAAGAAAAATAAAGAGCATCATTAAGTTTAGTTGATGCACAGAAGCTGTTAAAAAAGGTTAATTGTTTGTTGTTGCTCTGAAGGGATTTCAGCTCTTTTACTGTGGTTGGTTCATATTTAACCTCAACCTTGGAGGAAACTGGGTTAGAAACTGTGAATCTCCAGGGGAAGCCAATTAAATTTTCTTCTGTGTTCTTTGCGGTGTAATGATTTTGCAACATTATGTCTCAATCTTTTGAAGTGTTCTTTTCTCGGTAGACTTGAGAAAATCGATTCAGAACCCCTAAACTTCTAAAATTCTTATCCTAAAAATATTGCTGAACTTTATTGAAAAATACCCGAAAGTTAGTTTTACAACTTTGCAAGTTGTTCATGCCATAATAATACAATAATTATACTTTGAGGTTTGGTCTGGTGCAAGTTTAAATTCTGAAGCAAGTATTTACCCTGCACATAATCACATTGAATACAGTCATGAAGTTTAATGCAGTCAGTAATAAACTTTTACCATAAAAAGACACAAACTTTCCAAACTGAATATTGTGGTAAGCATACTTCATTGCCGGCTAGCAGCACATATTTATCACCGCTGACCAGAATCTGTCTCAAGGCTTCTGGAGCTTGGCTAGGAAGATTTGCCAGACACTTAAATAATTGTTTTATGTTTATTGAGCATTTAAAATGACATGCAAATAGGAAACATAAGTACTAAATATCTCAACTAGCCAGAAACTAGCACATTCTGGTTCAACTGGAGCAACTGAGGACAAAAAGTGGCGTATGTTTGTGTGTTCACGCTAACATACATGTAAATGCCAATGTAAATAACTGTGTGAGGAGAGAAGAGGAAACGGAGAGAACTAAAAGTGGAGAACGGAGTGAGGAAATAGAGCAGAAAAGCACGCCCCACCATAAAGAAATCCTGAATAATTCCGCCTTGAGATGTGTGAGGGCTGCAAAGAGCAGAGAGGAGCATCCAGAGGTCGTTCCCATGGCAACCTTTGCCCAGGGAGATCACTGACCCTCCCGCCACGTCCTACAAGCGGGACACAGATTGTAGGTCACATATGGCACCAGCGATCCAATCAAACCTAATCTGGCTTGACTTGCGGGTTATAAATTATACTGGAAAGCTGGTTTACACCCTGGCTTAGCTCATCGGTGGGCTTGTATGTAAGATAATGTCTGTGTTAATGACAAATTGATGCGCTGACCCAATAAATGTGTATGTCAACAAAAGTACTTTTTGTCTCTCGGTTGGGAAAACATGAAGATCAAGGGTTAAAATGCTGAGATAAACCCATCATTATAAAGATAAGTTGATTCTGAATCCCCTCTGCACTTATACAGTGTTGTATATTAGTAGTTGTGGGCTTACATCCACAATATAAAAAATATTAATATGTTGTCTTAACTGAAGGTCACATCAACAATCTTGTTAAAGACTCGGGGCTTTGTATCTCCGAGCATATATGCATTTCTTTATTTCAGGTCAAACAGCTGGAGTGACATCACTTCAAATTGTTTGTGATAAAGTTTTCTTAGGAACATTAAAATCATTAACTTAATTTGTGCCAAGCATGCAGTACTTCCCCAGTATTCCTCAGTGAACCTGTAGTTTTTTTTTACTATGATTAATGTGTAACTATATATATTTTTTTATTTATTTGTGTTATTTTGTTCAGGCAGTTGAAGAGGGCAGAATTAGTATGGAGCACTGAAATTGACATAATTAGAAATAAAAGTAGGAATATTATTGACCAATAAATAAATAAATATACTTAAAATGCACCAATGAAATTTAAAAAGGAGATGTTTTATAATGTTTTATAATTGAATTAACTTTCATATTTACTTTTCCAGCTTACTTCTAATAAATTATATATTTTAGAACATAATTTACATGTTACTGTTTTTAAAAATATATATATTTTTCTTTTTACTTGTAGATGCATCTGTGTCTCTTAAATAATTATATTTAATCATTTTTATATATAATTTTTCACACGTCTTTTTATTTCCATGTGTTGCTTTTACATTTCTCTCTCCTGTTTTTACTTTATCTTGTGCATTTCTGCATCATTATGTAAATAAGGTGGGCGGTCCTTCCTGGGTCAGCTCCTCTCCTATTGGTCAACAGACAGGAAGGAGCAGGATCCATGTGCAGATCAAGTGTGCATGGTTGTGCTGCCTCAGTTTAGCTTAAAGTTTAAAGTTTGGTTTAAAACAAAGACACAGGTAAGTGTTTTCCTTTTTGTATTTGTTTTTAACTATATTTCTGCTTTTATTTATATTTATATCAGTTTTGGTTCTCCATAGAGTAGGACCTGACAAATGTATTTTTATGTAATTGAAATATGAAAAAGAGTCAGTGATGCTGTATTTTAATAAAAATATATTTTTTAACATCCATGGTATTTCTTCCAAACTAATACAAAGTGAGACTTTCTGTGGAAGCACCGTATGAAGATGTGAGAGCTAAAGCTGCTTGAACTGCAAAAACACAGCCATGAATAATTTATGCAGCTGTAGTTTTGGGACAACGCTGCTAGTCTAAAGTCGGCTAAAATCTAAACATGTTGTTTTATGTTTATTTTGTTAAAAGTCTCCACAGGAATGCTAATCAGGTTTCTAAATAATGATAAATTATACTTAAAAAACGATTTTGTTTGTCTTGTTTTAATTCATAACACTGATTTGTTGGTAGTAAAATATTTTCATGGTTTTATGATGCAGAAAAACAGTTTTTTTGGTCTGTAAATTTCACAAACAATCATGATTCAATTTTGTGTGGACTGCAGCACCCTGACAAAATCACAACTCTCATCTGTGCATAATAAACAGCATGCTGGGGGAAATGGAAGTCTGAGAAAAGCTTTTTATGGAAGTATAAATATTTTAAGTGTGTGAATCATATCAGGGAAACAGGAGGGAAAGTTGGTGTGCATTTTCTCTTCAAATAAACACTATTTAATAAAAAGAAAACTATGCATTTAAGCCTTTTTATTTTAGGATGATGAGAGTCAGAATCTCTGAAGGAAAGATAACCTGAGTTTGATAGAAAACGGCTCCTGATCTCCGTCTCGCCTCGCTCCATCACCACCCCATGGTTCCTGATTTCATGAGTGAGCTGGTAATAATCATGGGTGACTGGATTTTCACCTTTTTGCTGAGATCTATAAGTGAGGGCACATATGGGAATGCTTGCGATTTGAAGTCAGAGAAGTCCTTCCATCTGCTTCTTGTTCCTTTATCTACATTTTATATCCTTCCAAGCTGAGGAAATTACATTAAGCAGAAAGTCTAATTATTGTAAAACATAATTCTATGTATAACACTGCCACAGTTAGTTTGCACCGTGTTCTAATGAAGGTTTGTTAAATCTATCAAATAAAAGAAAATTAAGATTTAATGGTGAGAGCATGATGCAAATAGAATTTTGCACATAATGAAATATTGAGAAAAAATGTTAAAATGAGAGCTAGTTGAGACCTGTTATAGACATTTTAACATTTTT
Organism: Cynodonichthys magdalenae; assembly: GCA_031762555.1. Taxonomy (NCBI): domain Eukaryota; kingdom Metazoa; phylum Chordata; class Actinopteri; order Cyprinodontiformes; family Rivulidae; genus Cynodonichthys; species Cynodonichthys magdalenae. The sequence goes on along the minus strand of JARVJO010000365.1, from coordinate 22,546,297 downwards.
TTTCTCTGAAGAAGAATTATTTTAGGACAAAAACAATGCATAGCATCACACTTCAGTTAAAAATTAACTGAAGGATCTTAACTCTGTCTCTTCCTCTCAGCCAGGTTTGTCTGTTGAAGCTGCTTTAACCGGCCTAAATGTGTGCCTACACAACAATGACTCATCCTAAATCCAGTCTGAGTCGCACAAGAAATAAATAAATAAGTAAATAAAAATGTCTGAACTGTCCCATTTCTTTTCCCTCAAAGTCTTTCTGCACTCTTCAGCGCTTCAGTTCTTTCCATTTCGCTGATGTACTGCTGAATAAAGGAAAATATCGATGTGGGGGCTTCTGTGTTTGATGACAAGAAGGATAAAAGTATCCTGTTGCAATTTAAAAAGCTTACAACATAAAATATTTTAGCTAAGTAACCAAGGAAATTTATATAATTTCCTAAACAAAAATTCAATATAGAAAAAATATGAGAATTTAACCCATTTTATTTCACACGATCACAAGAAAATGTTGAAATTGTTACCAAATCACAGATAAAAATAACACAAATGGAAAAACAAAAGTTTTTACAAAATGATGTTTTAAAATTTCCTTGAAAATCTTTACAGTAAGGGTTTCTCTCAAGTTTCCTCTGAAGTTACCAGTCTGAATTATCTGCCTTCTGTAAAACTGCTGAACATGGATCTCATTTATTGAGAGGTTATTTGATGCTTTAAATGCAATTTTAAAGTTAATTCTGCTTTTAGTGGCAAAGTTAGAACTCACATTGAAAAAATAACATTAATCTGTTTGGCTGTATTAGTGATGGGTTTGTTTATAAGTTGTTCAAATAATCTTTTGTAAAAAAAAATATAATTTAGAGAATATTCATGTATATGACTTGGGAATAAAAATAAATTACAATGCTAAATATGAAGTCTGAAAAAGTGAAATAGTGAAGGTTTGGGTATTTTTTAATGAATGAATGAAGAAATGAATGATCTCAAATCTTTAAATATACATTTTACAATATCAAATATACTCTCTTATAACAATCTAAAAGGAAATCTAGAAGAATAAAAAGTAGAAACAAACATTTGTTTCCTTTCTTAAAGTCAACACTTAAATGTTTGCACTTATGAGTCATTTTTCAATAAAATTCACATTTTATTTAAACTCTATTTTTTCAAAACATAAAGAAATCAACACGATCCCCCCATCATTTTTAACATTCTATAACTTGATTATATTTTACATTCATTTCCACTAACAAACACAAATAATTCAAATTAAAATGTTATTTATTTTATGAATAAAATGGGTAAAGTTATTGTTTATAACAAAATAACTTACTTTATTTCAAACACACAATATTTGTAAATTATATGAAAATATTACAAGTTCATCCCAATTTACTTCATTTATTGCTTCAATTGTTTGTTTGTTTTTTTTTTGTTTTTGTTTTGTTTTTGGTTGTTTTTTTCCATGATTTAAATATTTGTGTTTTACATGCTTTCATTTCAAATTTTATCAGCGTTAACATAATTACATGGTTTTATGGAGCAGCATATACAGCAATAAAATTTTCTTTTCCCAATATTTTTTAATTCAACAAAGAACACTATAACATGTACAGTATGTATACATTTTTTTGCACTATTTTTGTCATATTGAGCTGTTAGGTATAAATTATGCTACACGAATACATTTTCTCTTGAATAACACATTTAAATCATATATGTTTTAAAAGGATTAATGAACACATCTACAAATGTTTTCTTTTATTTTAACACAATTTACCTGATTGTTTGATCAAACTGTCCTTAATATCATCAAATACAATTTAGATACAGTTTATTTCACTTATGAATAACTTATTAAGATGTAGCTATATTTTGACAAAGACTAATTATCTTTTATCATTAAAAAACAGTATGGTCCTAACCTGTGAGAGTCCAGCAGAATTGTATCTTATACACACATTTTTTTCTTTTTAGATAATTTGATTTTATTAATTTTATAAATGTTTGTTCATGAAGTGTTGAAAAGTTGTAAATAGTCTGTTTTAGTTTGTACCTTAAGAAGAACCTGAAGTCACATAACATCAGTCCAGACAGCTTCTGGTTGTCTTGTTGTCCTTCTGAACTCTGCAGCTGTATCTTTAAAATGTCCTCAAGGTTCAGAGCTCCATGGAACTTGCTGGTACAGTCAAGTGCACCCAGCGTGAGTGATGGAGCCTTTTCTTCCTACTGAATCGTACAATGTTCTGTCTTTCACATGGCTTGCTTTAGGAAAACAGTCTGGTCGTTCGAACGCAAGGAAGACAGGTAAGGCGGGTAGGAGGAAGAAAAGGCGGCAAGAGCAGAACTCTGACACTAATGCAATTTGAAACTGTCTGTAATGCCTTGTTTCTAAATTGGAAAAATTGACCTTCTTCATAGAGGTGGCACAAGCCTTCACTTTGAGATGTTTCTCAGGCTAAGTAGAGGTTTGGGAGAGGGCTGCTGCTGAGCCTGAAGGCCGAGCAAATATTTCATGAGTAATTTAATATGTGGAACATGAAAGCGCGCTTCACTCAAGATCTTTGCCCCGGATACAGACAGTGATCTGGTAGCACGGAGAAGAAAGAAAAAGTCAAAAGGGCAGATCAAGAAGTAGTTATCTCTGTATGTCAACTTTCCTCCAAGGCTGCTTAAAGAATCAAAACTAACATTAATCTTAAACAATTTTTTTTGTCTCCAGGAGGAACTGCTTCACTGAACTTGGACCTTCTTCATTATTTTTACATGTGGAGCCACTTTAAGAAAAACACTGTCAAAGAGGGGGCCTCCTAATGATTACCATCACTGCACTTTAAGTGCTACTCTTGTTATATTAATAACTGGTTCTATATTTTATCCAAAATATTAATTTTATGTCACTGCAAGATGTATAATCTTACTTAATATTCAATGTATTTGCATTCAAAAACTTTTTCTTGTGCTGATTCACGCTATTTCTGTTGCCGTGCCTTTTTGAATATATATATACATATATCTGACACTGAATATTTTCTGTACTATTGTTTTATATTTTATATACTGTGTTAAAAAAACACATTGTTCTGCTTTGGTGACAAACTCTCCAACTGACCCTCCGATTGGAAAACGGTCTCCGCACCGCCGTATCAAGCCCCCCGCAAATGCTGATTTGTATCACGCAAATTACAAAGTAAAGGAATTCCAGGGTATCCTTGTACAGTCCCATCACATCAGGCCGACACTTCGACTGGTGTCACTGGATACATGTAAGAGTTTCCACAACACAGTGAGGGAATGCATCACTGCTCCATGAGAACAGCCTATTCAGCTGTGTGTAACACAATAACTATAAAATAGATTGTAGCTTGACGCAGCTGTGATTCAGAACTGAACTCGTTGCCCAGTTGTTTGGAATATTTGATAGTTGATGACATATAAACAATGGTGCATGTGCATACCCTGACATGCATTATTTGAATTGACAGTGTGTCTACAAGAGAGCACTGTAACTAAACAGAAACAGTGATGAAATGCGGTTGTTGGACGGTTTGTGACAGCTTGGTTTAGTAATATAAATGCACTTCATGAGTTTGTATTTCACATATTTAAAATGCTTCTTGTCACTTTTACCAAAAAAGAAAAAGAAAGAAAAAATCAAGCTGTTGCTGTGTTGAACTCTAAATGCTACTAGTGCAGCAGGAAATTGATATCAGGCAGTCCAAACCAGATCTTTTTTGCACCCTAGTTTAATACTTTTAATGTGAACCACAGATTTTAATAAAGTTAAAATAATGCATACATGAACTCTAAGCCTTTAAACAAGGTTCCATGTCAGGTTCATGTTTTCCCATCAGACTGTGTTGATGTTTTTCGGTTCAGGGTTTGATGAATAAAAAAAAGAACATATGGCATCCGTTTTCTGTGTAACTTTTCAGATAAAACTCTAATTGAAGAGAAAAATGAAAAACAAATACCAAGGACATATTTCATAGAAACTAAAACAAGGCATTTCAACCACTGTGTTAAATATATTTAAACACTTTGCAAAGATGTGTTTCTACTTTTAGTTTTCAACTGCCAAGCTGGAACATCTTTATCATGTTTTGTTTTTTCTCTCAAAATGTTTCAAACGAGCAACACGTTTGGACTGCGGGCGAACAAATTTTGCACCCTGAATTATTTTACAACAAAACCATTCCATTGTGCAAAATGTGCTTTTTTCAGTTTCTGGATCAAATCAACCAGCTCCATTCTAAACAGACTTGTTCTTTCATGTTAGACTGTTTCTCTCCAAACTGTTCTTCATTGTTCAGCACCGAAGCTGTCTTCACAGATGCGCAACTTATCCAAACCATCCCCTTATATGCTCCGATAACAAGACAGATGGTCTCTCTTCTCCTGAGCTCGGGGGAGACCAGTTCCAAAAAGAATTTTAGACTCCCATTTGTGAGACCGCAAGTCAGTTTTGCTATTGATCTCAGCCTGTCCTAAATGTGCTCAGAACCAGAGAAGACAACAGAGTTTCTGGATTTTGTTTATGTTGTTACACATTTAAGATGGAATTTTGACCTGCAGCTGTCTTTAATAACTTTAGAACCATTTCTTTTGGATGCAGTGCCGCTGGAGGGTCAGAAGAAGTAGAGATCACAGTTGTTAAGCATTTAATGACTTTATGTCAATGGAAATGTCTTTATAGATGTATTAGGATAAACCTTAAATTTCTGCTTATATCCTCATGTCTTTTGTTCCATTTATTTGAACATTTTTGGAACATGTTGCAGTAATCAAAGAATTCTAACTGTAACACTTCTTTTGTCTAATGTGCTTCAATAAACTCATCAGAAATCATGTTACTTTAACTGATGATGTTTAACAGATGTGTTTCACATATTGTATCAGGAAAACAGACAAAGCCCAGAACAACGTCTCTATGCAGCAGAGGTCTATAAAGTATTTGAAAAAATAACTAAATTAAAATAAAAATACCTTAACAGAAAATGGCTTTGGTAAAAATACATTTCACTGATGAGAGAAGTACTTAAGTAAAAGTCATAAAACTATTCACAAAAAATCAGAAAAGTAAAGTAGTTTTACAGACTCTCTAAGAAATAAACTGTTGAATTTACGTAACCAAACGATGGAAGCAATTGTGTCTCAGTTATTTTTTAGTTGTTTGTTTTCATGCCCCACCCCCGCAAAAAACTGTTCCATAAATCAATTTCAATTCGCAATTCTAAGCAACGCAGGAGTGTAGCACAGGAGAGTAATGTCACTGGCAGCTCTTCCTCCGCTGCCTCAAGCATCCAGTATGCTCCAGCCAATGTAGCCGGTGTACCTTTTGGTTATATTGTTAATTTTAAAAATGGATACTGAAAACAGAAAAGCAATTTCCTCTTAGTTTTCTCTGTAGTTGTGTCACACAATATGCAATGTTGAAGACCAAAATGGAATTCTACAACGTATAGTATATAGTATAGTATAGTATAGTATAGTATAGTATAGTATAGTATAGTATAGTATAGTATAGTATAGTATAGTAATACTCTACTAGGTAAAGTGGAACCAGTTGATATGACTTGGTTTAGTAAATTCAACACTTCATTTCTTTAGAGTGCCTAAACAAGCCTTGTCATGATGAGTTCGGACATATTTGATTTTGTAACAAGTGGCTGTTAAATATTAAAGCAAAGAAGTAAAAGTATCATTTTTAGGTTTTAAATTTAATGAAATAAAAAGTAAAAGTAATGATTTAAAAAAATACTTGGTCAAATTACAAATCCTCAAAAAATGACTTAAGTACTGTAACAAAGTAAATGTACTTAGTTACTATAAACATCAGCTATGCAGAGATCCTGATGTGCTCGTTGCTCAGACTGGATTGAGATGCCCACTGGAAGGTGAGATTAATGTCATTTCATCTGGTTTGATCTCAACTGCTAAAACAAATTAAGATGTCTGGTACCCCCCCAAAAAATAGGCCCAGCGCTGCGCCTCAGTGTGATTTCTGAGATAAGAGCTTTTCTCTCGTTTCTCAAGTGGCTCATGATGGTGTGAAACTGCTGACATCAGAATCAATCTCTGTCAACACACTGTCATTTCAGATCCACAGGGGACACTGACAACTGCTGCCGGTAGAAAGAGCTGCAAAGAAGCACACAGATCTCTGAGCAAGAGGGGAGGTGAGCAGATTGGTAGGAAGCTTTTAGGTCTTCCTTTGTTCTTTGTACCTGTCATGTGTTGAGCCTCAGGTGTGTTCCGATGCAACTGCATGGACTCAGGTGGACTGTGGAAAGAACAATAAATAAAAGGAACAACTGTTGCTCTTATCTGTGCTGCTGAAAGCCTTAATGTGAAAATGCTAACAGAGTGAAAAGACACATTTTATACAGAAAATAAATAAAAACTAAGTGTCTAGATTTGTTTTTGGAGCAAATATGATGATCTTGTGTGAACATAGTTTTTTTTCTATATACAGTTAATAAGTGTTGGTCAAGTTTGGGTTCGTGCTTTGTGTGTGTCTTGTGGTTATGAGATGTGTTGACAGACAACTCAGGGCCGCTCCGAGCCTAACCATAAGCCGCGGCTGGCTAGATCCGGCGTGTCACCCAGGGGTCGTAAAGAGTTTGGCCCTCTGAACTCTTCAATGTCAGCCGAAGCATGAAGGCATCAATGCTGGCACCGCTCGAGGCGCTGCTGCCTCCAAAATCAGTCTCAGCCTACATGAGCCCAATACATCTCCTACTCAGTGCAAAATTGTGAGAGACATCAGTTGTTTGCCTCTGCTGGCTGAGGCTGATCAATGGCCCACCCACGGTCATTAGGCTGGGTAAATGACAATTGACAGAGTCTAGAACGGTGGGTGTGAATCCACAGGGCTGAGCTGGAATGGGGCAGACAGTTTTATACACAGAGTGACCTCTTTCTGATGTTCGATCAAACCTTTAAACTTTGCTTGACCTCACATTTGTTGCACTAATCTAACAGCCTTTAATCTCACAGATTTAGTATATTTGTAATATAATAAAATTAATAAAAATGTTTTTGAATATTTAGTTTATACGATTTAACATTTGTTCAAATCTTATAATATAGTTCAAATATTTTCTGACCTGATTCCAGTTAGAGTTCATTCTTGTTTTCTGTATTTTTAGTTAGAATATATATATATTTTTTTTACTTTAAAAACATTATTTCACCTGTTAAAAAATAATGCGTGTTCGTTTACTGCAATTCGCGTCAGAACCAGATAAGAGACTCACCAATACGATGTTATTTCTCAGTACAGAAAATAGCGCAAGAGTATGCTTACGTGGAGTTTATTGTTACTTATTTTAGCGAATCACTTTTAGTTTTTGAAGTAAAAACAAATTTTTGTAATGAAAGAAAAAAAACTTTGTTAATGTGTGTTTTCCTCAAACTTCTTGTTGTCCATAAATTATTGGAAATGTCTGATGTATATGGTCAAATCAATGACTATATGCAGTCACACAATTATTATTAGGCAATAAAATTGCAGTGGCCTAGATTCTCCTCGCAGACGGATGACACTTTGATGACGCTCTGTTCGATGCTCCTGTGGACGACAAAAGAGCCGCGTATTGAACAAACACACAGCCTGACAGTGTGTCATAAAAACTGCTATAAAACTGTGTTGCTTATTTTTCATCCCCAAACTGATCTGGAGGAAGAAAAACAATTGCTGCACAGAATATCGACAATTACACGTCCCTGTATTTTAGGAGTGGCTGGTAAACCTTTACCACAGAAGATCATATAAGATGGTTGCAGACAGCGTGAAATTTTGGGTGAAGGAAAGAGATCTTGTGTAGAACTTACGAACAGTTGCACATGGCTGGAGCACAAATCGAGGAAACAAATTGACTTAATAAATACTGGTTGTTTAATATTTGCAGATTTGTAACAACAAGCGATTAGTAGCTTCGGTCAAATTGTTACCTTCGTGTTACAGCGCTTTTTTGAGAATTAGACACAATGTCTCAAAGTTAGGGAGTCAGTAAGGGGACATGGAGAGAAAAAAAGCAAAAACGGATCCTTACATACTTTTGCAAAATCCTACAAATTTTTTTTAGGATCCTGCAAAGGTTTCTCAGGTTACTGACTTCTTTTGCAGGATCTGGAGAAACCTTTGCAGGATCTTGCAAAAGTAAATCAGCATCATTTTATTTTCATTTTTCCCCATGTCCCCTTCTGGGCTCCGTACAAAGTGACTGCTTTAAAAATAAAAGTAAAATGAAAAAGAATAAATAAATAAATACATTTGGTTTTCTTTGTCTTCGTGCCCCCTAGTGTTCAGCAATATCATCACCAAAAAAAATATCATTTAGGATTAAAAACAGAAATATTACAATCAATGAACTTGGCCCTCTGGTTCAGAATTATAGATAGACTTGGAGGGTGGGATATAAAAAAATGAAGTCCTAATTTGCACAGACATCTTGTATTGTATGGAAAAAAAAATATCTAAACCATTTGAAAAGCTAAAAAAGCATGAAGCATGAAGCATGAAGAGGCGCTGGCAACAGATGGAATTTTTCTCCTCTGCAGAGACATCCAATGTAATGCACATCAACCCTACAATTAGGTTTTCTCCTCTACTAAACACACACACAGAAACTCACACAAAAAAACCAACGCGCACATATTTTCATGCATTCTGAATCTGTTTATGCTTTGCAAGTGACACCAGGGCCCGTTTGCTGACCTATATTTTGAGCAGAAACTCAAAAAGCTGCACCCTTTTTTTTTGGTTCTGAAAACCCAAAAGGTCAAAGGTCAAGAGAAAGCTCACAAAATAACTGATTCCTACAATTACAGTGGAGAAGAACAAAATGTCTTGTTTATGTCATGTTTGTGGAGGATTGTGGGAGCTTAAATGACACCGCAGGCATGAAGCTACAGATTCAGTAGAATTACTGCGGTTACTCAACGTGCGATGAAACTGAATATTTGAGTCACGTCTTTGCAGATTTAAAAGTTAATTTGAAAAATGATTTAATGCAGAGTGGTCTCTCCAGGTATTAAGTTAGACTAATTGTAACACATTATGCTGTTCAGCTGGTGGTGAGGAGACATTATTACGTGATTCAGTTTAAATAAGAGGACAGCTTGCCAAAAGCTACATTTATTATTGTTTATTACATTTATTATGTAGTGTTTTTATTATTACACTTTTTAAGCATAAAGTTGATGCTTTTTAAGGTGTCTTCATTAACAGTGGACAAAAACAGGTTGATCACTAAGTTTCACACACCATAAATCAAGTTATGTAGGCTAAACAGAATATTACTGCTGTGCTGAGGTGAGATGAGGATAAATAAAGAGTTAAATCAGGTCTGAAATATAAATTCACAGCTCATTACAGAGTTAGACACTGAGCATATATCAAAAACACGAACAGTCAGTTTTTTAACACATGATGGCTTTTTTTCACAATAAAGTAAACACTTTTATTCATGCAAATTGATGCACGTCAGTATAGTATGAAAGTTTAAAATAAATATAAATATAAATAAATGATAACAGCATAGATAATTTAAATGTTATTTAGCATAATATGCCTTTATTTTCTCAAGTAAAATCCTGCATCTGTTGTGTATTAATAAGGAGAAATATTTGACAATACATTGCATGTCGTTGCTAAAACAATAGGAGGTTGTAGATGTCATAAACAGACCAGGGAGTCCTGTTTCTACTGGATTTAAAGTGCCTGTGACATGCATTTTTTTTAAAACAAAAAATTTAAGAAAATATCCTAACATTTAAGAAATTTGGCATCATTCATATGATTTTACCCAGTTTGTCTCAAAACATTGCATATTTTTTGCTTAATTTGGTGCAGCCAAAGTGAAACTGGAAGTGATAGCAAAGGGGAACTTTAAAAAAAAGGAACTTCCTGGTCTTTGTAAATCTGACTGTTCTTCATCTCTCTGATAGTGACTCAAAATAATCTATAGAAACATTTGAATCTTCTTTACAGTTTGTTGTTAGCTGTTGTAGAAACTCTCTGTTTAAATGTAGGCATTCCCCTTTGACATCACTTCCTGTTTCTGCTCATGCAAATATCTCAAAGGAGGTTTGTTTTAGTGTTGTGAATTTTTCTCTGCGATTCTTCATTAATGTTATTTTTCCAAATATGCACTGAAATTATGGCACTAAAATATCATGTCACAGGCACTTTAAAGTCAGCTTGTGGTTGTTTTTTGCTGTTTTTGTTTTAATTTATCAATTAAATCTTCATGTGGACCTACCCACTTTCAGTCTGCATGTAAAAGCCGGCAAAAAGTGAATATAAAATTCTTTGCATGAATGTGGTGAAAGTGGCAAAAGTGCGTTTTTCTTCTGATGCTGTTGCTGATGTTGGGAAAATTGTTTTGTTTTTGTGTGTGTGTGTGTGTGTGTGTGTGTTTTTTTCCCCTTTGGCAGAGAATTTTGTGGTGAGTTCCTTTCAGTCTGATGGCTGATCATTTGTCCTCAAATCTTGTTAAAAATATTTTTGCTCTCAGAAACTGGAGTTTTTTCAAACTGTGTTTCCAACCCATCAAGGTCAAATGTGCCTTTTCTTTAAAACCAGTCCCAAATCAAACTGTAATTATTTTATTTTCTTGTCTTACCTTCAGTGTGCTGAGTGAATTGTGCACATATTTTGTGGTGTTCCAAAGAGTATTGAAGGAAGCACACAGGAGGCTTTGTGTGATACTGTAATTGAGTGTCACATGTCAGTGAATTTGCTGGAATGTGTTCCTCATGTAAAAAGGCTCTAACTTATTGCTCACATATGTTGCAGTTTTGAAGCATTTGGCCAACTGGCAGCAGCTAACCTCCTAATTTTCCCACTCTAATGCTTCTTGGCTTGACATTCTGCCAGACGGCGCAAACGTCTTTTCTTCCTCTTCCACAAAACCATCACAAACAGAAACAAAGCATCCTGAGTTTTCCTCAGGCAACTAACCTGATTGCAACTTTGCATCAAAAAATAGAAAATTCTGTCATTTCAGTTGATGTGAACCAGTTGTATGAATAAAAGATGTAACACAAATGTTTTGCTGTCCTGGAAGATTCACAGATGAAGATTAGCAGCATATTGGTGACACAATCTCAAGACAATTTATTACAATAATTTTTATTATGTAGTATTATATATATACATTTAAAAATCCCTTAACAGCCTGGCAACGCCAGACCATCCATGAAGTTTATTATTCTTCTTCCCTTGAAAACAGCACATCTATTAGTGGTGATTAGAGACCCACTGACTCAGATAAGATTGTGAAGTGGAGCACTCCTGCCATCTAGGGGTAACAAATTGTCAGTATGAATTAGAGAAAAAAAGTCTTAATTCCTGAGCCTTAAATGGTGCATGATGTCTTTATAATTAGTATTTTCGCAGTTTTTAATCATCTTATTGATGTCTGTGACATATTCAGGTAAAAACATATCTCTGGCAGATGATATACCAAATTGTTTGAGGTTCAGTCATAAAAACAGTCCCGCGTCAATACATAGTCTTGCTTTAAACCAGTGTAGCTGTCCTGCACTGTAGAGGTCCAGAAATGCTCCTGAAAACCACTGTACATGTACATTTCTAATGTTTAGCCTTAAAACGTTCTTAATTAAAACCTGAAAGTATCATAATGACATGCAGCAATTAAACATCAGTAACAAATTAAATCGATTTTGACAAATGCTCAGACAGTTAGACTGATTTTGCTCCTCGTAATTTACATATTTTTTCTACCAGGTAGAGGTGAGAGTAAAAGTCATCATTTATTTCACTGATGATAAACATCTCATGGCATTTGTGTGTCCATGAAACTCAGATGAAACGTGAACACCTGGCAACAAAAACATCAATCAGTCACCCAAAGCCTGGAGGATTTCAAAAGCATAATTATTTATTAGTTCTGACATTTGCTTTGAAGTTTATCAAAGCTTTTATTGGTCACTAAAGCATTTTTTTACCTTGGAAATATTTTCAAACTTTTTGTTATCAAGCAACTATACAGAAAATCAGTAAATTCTCATTTTTATACAATCTTACTTAATAAAAAGTGACTAAAACATATATATATATTTTTTTATTATTTATTTTTTAAGCCACTCATATCTACAGCAGCTAATGTTAATTTTAGCAAATATTACAGTACATACTTTCTCCACTAGAAGTCAGTAAAACGTTCAAACTTCCATTTTCGACTAATGATCATAAAAAGCATTAAATAAACACCTGAAAAATCATTTGATTTACACATTATAATTTTAAAATTATATGAAATGCAAGAGAATGAAGTAAATAACATTAACAGCTGCAGCACAATAAATAGCTAAAATAGTGTCTGGCCTAATATTTTGTTGTAAATCAGGCTCTTAAGTTACTCCTGCGTCCATCTGGCCTACATTACATCTCAAAGTGGCTTTTAAAAAAATAATTATTTTAGAACACACAGCACTTTACACACCACAGCTTCTTCTTTATTCCAGCTTTCGTGAGCAAATACTTATGATACATGATTTTTTTAAAGGGCTTAAGTGCATTATGACTAAGATGTTTCTCGAATCATCTGTCTCATACTGTTATCAGATTGTGCAATCTTCAAGGTCAATATGTGAGAGTCATGTGTATTAGTTTCTAGATCAATTTCATAGAATATCTTTTTTTTCTGAAATGATTAAGCCTATTGTTAAGAAGCATATATAAATGGAATATGCTGCCAGATAAGATGACAAGGTTTGCACATCTTTAAAGGTGTTTTTTACACAGTTAACAGAATTTATTTTGATTTAAAATCCTATTTTAGTGTTAAACTACATTTGTTGTGTTTGCCTGCATTTATGAACATAATTCAAGAACATTGATTTACTCTGGAGTCATTCACTAATTTAATTCCTCTAACCCAGTGTTTTTATAAGTAGCTGCCATCAGGGGGCGCTAGAGATGACACAGAACGCTATGCAAAAAAGAAATAAAAATAAAATAAATATTTAAATCTAATAAAAAAATATTTTAAATCATTATCATAAAATCCAGAAGCTAATGAATGCTGTTTGGCATCCATGGCATGGAAAAGTTGGGGAACCCCTGCTCCAACCAATCAATACTTTACTCTGGAATTTCTCATGTAATTGTTTTTTCTGACAGAAACTTATTGGTCTACCTTAATGTAAAAAAATGACTAAGTTTAGTTTTTTTGTTTCCTTTCATCTTTTCTCTTAAAAGCCTCATTATTACCCGAGTTATTCACAAAGACTTAAGAACACCACAGTAACTTCGCTGTAAAACATGTTGGCATAAAATAAATTAGTTATTACCATAAAGACACCAAACATATTTTTGCAGTATTTAGACTCTGTTTGACACCTCTTTAATGTGTAGATTGCTCTTTGTTGTTTTTTTTTTTCTTGATTGCTGTATGTTTTTCAGTGATTTGCATACAACTTGAGGCTTTTTTAAAATGCATATGGTGACAGTAATTACAGTGCACTGTGGGTACAAAAAAAACCAAAATAATAAACAATAGGTAAGGGGGTAATAAATGGAGAAAAACAAGCAAATAACTGTTGAGCCTTGAGAAGCACCCCCTCTCTCTTTTTTTTAAGCTACAATGCTCTCCATTAGGAGCTCTTTTATCTAAACTATAATTTCTATCATAGTTCTGAGCTTTCAAAACAGCTGCTATGTGTATTATTAGTCTGAATAGCTGTTATCCACTGTTTCTTGAGGTTTAGACATTAGAAGTATGAAATGTTTGAGAAATCTCTCTTGGATGCACTGTTCTCCATCTATAATCATCTTTTTTTTATTTTGTATAAATTATTCATTTACCTTTTGAAAAAGACAAGAGACTGTTCTCACAGTCTGGACTTTGTTTGTTGCTGGTATTATAACACATACCTCCAGACCAGTAGTAAAAGCAGTTTTAGTTTTCTGAGGCATATCATTTAGAAGTGATATCTGTTGGTCATGTAATAAGCTTGCATTTGACATGTGCATTTAAACAATAAACATTTTGTAAAATGTTTTTTCCACTAGAACAATAGAATAAACAGTCTGTATTTTGTCTGATGAGAGATTAAATGGAAAAACTACACAAAGGGTCCTTTAATATGCTGCGTTCTGACTGAAAGGAAGTGAAATATTTAGGTTTGTTTCATTCATGCAGCTGGAACATTCACACTTACTCTTTTTACAGAATCAAAAATAATTCAAGCTTTCTCTCTTCCACAATGTGCACCATTATCCTCCTCACAAATAATGTTATTTTGGTCCATTATTCAAATTTTTTTTGTTGGTTTTGATGTGAAAGCACCTCATACAAGAGTTTTGAAACGTCAGAAAAAACAACTTTTTCAATGAGGATCCAGGAAAACAGAATGACGACGATCAAGTGTTACCAAATTTTCTGGTTTAATTGTTTGTCATCGTCATGTTTGTGAAAGAATTGGTGTTCAGCTTCAGTTAAGTGTTTTTTTTTATCTTTTTTTTTCCACCAGTGATTCTTGACACCCCTCAGTTTGACACTAACCCTTCTTCTTTATCCCAATTAGCTTAAGTGTTTCCACCAAACTGATGTTCTGTTCCCCATAGACAGTGTTTATAATGAGGTGTAATGTAGGTCAAGTAGACATTCAACAGAATCCAGCAATAAAATGTAAAATATCAAAATTTGAACATTTTTTTACAAAGATGAAGTTCCAAAGAGAGATTTGAATGAAACTAATAGTTTGTGCTTAAGGAACGTAAAAAAAGTTTTTTCTTGAACTCTTTTGTTAGTTTTGTTTTGTTTTTCGTGGAAAACTGGATTTTCTGTTTTCAGTAGCTTTTGCTTTTTGATGCTAAAGTTTTAGGATTGTGGCTATCAGCTGAAAGAGGACCATGCAATTTATTTAGCATTTTAGAAACATAGACGTAATCAAATTGTTTAAAGGTAAAAGATAACCCTGTGAACTTTCAAAGAAAAGTCGATTAAAAAAAATGGATGAATGGTTGGATAAATGTCATGTTTTTGGTAAACCTAGAGCAAACTGTCAAGGTTTAGAATTTTCTTGTGCCAGATTTTTCAACAAAAGTTCATAAAAAAAAGAATTGACCTTATTTTGTGGGTACATTGAATGGAAAACATCATTTTCAGGATGACTTTTCCCTGTTTAAAAGCACTTAACCCATTAAAAAGAATGGATATAATGTTTTTACATTGTATTTTGTGTTCATATAAAAATACGCAGGCCCAAATACAGTTTCAGGGCACTTATTTTTGTTGCACAGCAGATGTAGCCATTGGCTGAGACAGTTAATCCAAAACGCTGGGTTTGATACAAGCAGGATTTAGCCACAGCCATGATATTAACATCTGTCAGATTCTCTTTTCAAGCTCCCAACCCAGACAGGACAGAAGCAGAATTTATTTTTGATTTCACATCTGTGACGAGGAGGCAAAAACTGTTAATATATTCCAAATCTGAGGTAAGTGTAGCAGGAGTTAATGAATGTTGGAGGCTTCGTGGCCTAGAAAAGAGGTACTTGATTCATTAAAGGTTATGTAACGTGTTTTTGTACAGACTGAACTCTTCTTGCTCTGTGCTGTTGGTTTATTAGCTCATTTACAAGTGTTATTTGTTTCTTATGAGCTTACTAATGTTATAATTTATTTTGTAAAAGGGTCATTAAGATTTCAGTTTTCTCACTTTGTTTAAACTAATCCAATAAAACAACACTCATAAGATGTTGACACAAGTTACAGTGATTAGTGTCACATTTATGGAAATTTAACCTGGTTGTAAAACCTGCTCTTACAGTGTATCCTTGTGTTGAGAGGATGTTTCTTGCTTTTTGATCACATTATCACTACATTGCTTGAAACTGTAAAATCTGAAAAAAAATAGGGCATATTGGTTAGATAAAATTCTCTTTTTTATGTAAAAGTGATAGTTATTTGTGACTTATTGTGTGCTATGTCATATTTAAACAGTTTGAATATGCTTTTACTTTATCCTATAATTCTTAAAATAACTCCCTGTCATAAATGTTTGTTCTGATTATTACCACTGAAGTCATTTGAGTGTTCAGGCTGCAGTTAAACACAAACACACCACTTTTCTGCTATTTACCTTTTCATGATTTCTCCATTATATCAAATTTGTACTTTAAAGTCCTTTGAAATGTCAGTCAACACTCCAAATTGCCGTCTGGTGTTTAAGTTGTCTTTTTATGCTCTGCGGTAAACCAGCTTCATACGGATTTTTGCCCTTTAAAGTCTGCAGAGTGCAAAGATAGTAAAAATGCTGAGCACATAATGCTCCAGCAGGTTGCAACGTGAATGGCATGAAGAAAGTAAAAGTGAGAACGCCATGAGACATTATGTTAAACTGAGTTGTGAAATGAAATTTTAATGATCTTTAAAAGAAAATGGGTCACTGCAGCAAAGGAAAATCAAGAACAAGTTGAGTACAAAGTGAAAGCCCTTCCATCACCACAACATTAATCAGATCAAACCTCCAGATGCAAAATGTCCCCAAAATTAGCTCGATATTTTAGTTGTCTTAAATATGGCTGCACATATTTTTGAGTTTGATAAGAAATTAACCCCCAAAAATCTGGTGGCCAAACAGTTTTATTCTCTTGAGTCCCAAGCTTTTCCTTTGCGTTTTTAACTTTGCTATCTAATTGCTACCTAATTGATTAGGTTAAAATAAAAAAATGGTAATGATTAGTGCAACATTTAAACAACACAGTAATATACTTTGTCATCCCACAAGACGAACTCTAAATAATCTGAACCAGCAAACAGAATAATAAATTATAACCTAGCTTATTTTGTTAGTGCAACATTATTAAACTATGAATAGCCATAGGGTCAAGCAATACGTCACTTTTTCATCAATTTATTGCTCCTTATATTATATTAATCTCTGCTGTTTATGCTGGAAGTGGAGTAAAAACACATAATTGCCTCATAACAAAGCTTTTGCTTACCATAGGACAAAAACCTGAGTTAATGCACTTATTATAATTTGTGTCAGAAAATGCAACTTTCAACTGAAATATTAAGCATGCCACTGATAAAAAAAAGTGCTGAAGCTTTGTCAGCACATTTATCTGCTCTGTACAAAGTATAAACTAGATTTCTCGCTGATTAAAAGCAGAAGTGCTGGGTCATGTTTTAGCTTGGTTCTGAATATCAATGGAGTTTTAATTGGTTTAGAGCCCAAGACATGTGCTGTAAGCTGCAATCATTTTTTTCCTTGTGCTTCATGAGTGGGATTAAAGGTACACATGCATAATCCAGTGACCACAGAGTCACATTCAAAACCCTTTCTGTCAGCCTCAAAAGCATCTTATATTGATTTCGGCTTGTGACCCAGTTTAAACTAAGTATTTGCAAAGGAAACTCCTTTGACATTTACTTAAAGGATGCTGACTCAAGACACACAACTTGTCAAACTTAACTTCTCCCAAACTCTCTACCTTCCCTGGTGTGAGAACTTCATTGTTTCCCTAAAGAAGACCTGTGTAATCTGACTACTGTACAAGTTTATCTACACTGATTATCACACAGAACTAGTGATGTTTGATACTGCCAATTTTCTTTCCGATACTGATACAGAGTAAAATTTGGCTGGTATCGGCGATACTGATCCGATACTGATACTTTGTGATAACACACATAATGTGTCTGGTAAATCTTAAAAAAGTAACTTTTTTTCAAATAACAGCTTTATAAATAATACACGACATAGTCATTTACTTATTTATGAATTTAAATGTCTTTCTAACCCTATATTTGTTTAACACAATTTAAAATTCTTATTTTAAAGAAAAAATATAATTTTTGAATAGTGAATAAAAGTAAGAAAACATTCTGAAAGTTGTTACTTTGAATAGTTTGTAGCATTGTTTGTGGGTTTGCAAGAAGGTCCTTGGCCAGAACTAATGCTGTTTGGGGGGCCATGGCATGAAAAAGTTTTGGAACCCCTCATCTAAAATGTACAGTCAGACGAAGCAGATTTTATGTTAAAATGACCTGCCATACTTCTAGACTGAGTGACTGATTGAGCACGTGCCAAGTGCTTATGCATTACCCAAGCGGAAGAAAAAGTAGTTCCCTCCAACCTCATATGATTTAGACAAGATTTGAATAGTTTAGTTATTTTCCACTAGTTTCCCGTTAATGATATACATTATGTAAAATAACTGAAGTATCAAAGTATTGATATTACTAATATTTCGATTTTAGTATCGATTCTAGAGCATAAAGTTCTGGTATCGGTAGTATTTAAGTATCAATCTGCACATCACTACACAGAACCAGTAGGGTTTGCAGAAAGCATCCAGTGAACAGCAGCTGTTGGGACGAAAATGCCTTTTTGAGGTCAGAGAAAATGGTTGGAAAAAAGTGTTTGTAGCTGGAACTAAAAATGTTACTAAAGTGTAAACTGCTAGAGGAATTGGAGTGCACACTTGCTAGGCCAAAAAAAAGAACAAATGTTGCACAAAAGCTTAAAACCTTTTTGAAACATTTAATACATTTGGTGAGCATTTACTGTTCCCTTCTCTCTTCAGTAACTACCATTATCCATTCATCTACTGTGAGTGGTTTACTAAACCACAATTGACTCAGCAGTAATTTCTTCTTTCCCAAAATCTCTGCCGGTGTGCCCAGTAATGTTGCAGTTAACAAGTCAATAAACACTTTGAATTTGTTCTCAATGGGGGTTCAGGTTAACAGTTATATGAATGTTTCTGTAAATCCCCAAACAGGAGAAAGCAAGAGCAGGTCCTGATCACAAAGACCTCACAGCGGATCACCAGAAATCAGAAGACTTCACCACTTTAAAAAACATAATAAGAGAGTTTAGGCTGGTATTACCTACTATGGGCCACTTTTAGAACTGTATAAAATGAAGACTCACTCACTCTGGAATTACCATCAAAACAGCCCCGATTCATTTACTTGATGTTGATGATGTTTTCAGAAATGGGAAACAGTGAACAAGCCTTTAATCACGCCCACCATTTCAAATTGTTGAAAAGTCTTGATGAGCCAAACATGAGGGCCAAACTGAGATTAAGTATTATAACTAAACTACTTGAAAAAGTATCTTAAGAAAGTTTTTTTTAGACGATGTGAGCGCAACGGTGCATAACAACATACTTGGAAATTACAGGATGGACACCAAGAGTCATTATGAGCAGAGAAAGAAACTAAAAGTCAAGAGGCAGATAACTGAGAGAGGTCAGAGCGAGAGAATGATGAGAAGAATTCACACCCGGCTAACAAACAGTAACAACTACCTGCCTTGAAGGGTAAACTAGGAGATGAACAGGATGTTTTCAAACAAACCTGAAGATAGTTTCATGTATTTATTTATGAGGGCAACAAATTATTTGATGCTTGTCTTATACAAGCTGTGTGCTACTGATTCTGTCAGGTTTGTATTTTCTTACTCAGCTTCCCTTCATGTTGTGGTTCTTGTTCTGTATGATTTTTCTTGTTTCTCAATTATTTTTCTCATTTTCCTCCTGCATCCTGTTAGTCATTATCCTTGTGTTTCTCGTCAGATTTTTGCTTACCTTGTGTCTGAACCACTTTGTGAAGAAGTTGACTAATAACAGAAATTACCAAAAAGTAACAGTGACACATTTCAACAGAATTCCATGACAGAACCCTGATCAAACATTGTAATTTGAGTGCACTAGAATGTCAGAGCAAAATAATGTCAAATGGGAAACCCATAATTCAGAGGCAGGCAGAAGTGATTCAGGAGTTTTTTATTAGGACTACACCAAACTCTGCAAAACTGACTGTGTCATACTTATCTTTTTGTTTTTGAAAGTGGACAAGCTGTGGTAGCCATGTTGAGTTGACTCCAAAAGTCAGTCAGATGAAGATGCACATCAAATAATTACTTTCCGAGAGTTTCATTAAAATCTGTCCAGTGGTTCAGGAGGTTTTCTGCTAACCTCTCAGCAGCAGTCAGCCTTTTAGTGACCCATGATATTTACCCAGGAATAAATTTAAATTAAACTCAATATTTTTCACAAATTGATGCCACAGATGTGGCTGCGCTTTAGTCCCTCTGAATGTTTTAAATTTGTTTCTGATCAGAACAGAAATCTTTTACTCAAAAAATAAATTAAGAGGGAAGACAGATTCTCTTATAAGTCCACCTCCATTTCTTTTTTTATCTTGGTTATGACAAAATGTTGTATTCCTGCTGACAGATGTGTTTCAAGGCATCATTAAAGGATCTGCACGTTTTCCATGTCTTCCTGAATGTCCCTTTGGGTTCTACTCGACAAAATATTATTTCACTGTAACGTGTTTTCACAACATGCACATTGGTTTATTTCTTCTCTCAATCTCTAATATTTTAAAGTCAACTACAGTCCATTGGGGTTATAAAATAGGTTTATGTATTTCTTTAATGCTGTTTAGATAGCTGTGTAGTGATGTCTTTTTGTCTGGTCTGCATCATCTGGACTTTTTTATATGAAAAAAATGAAAATTTTATTTTGCACTGACAACAAAGAGAGATATTGTTTATATTAACTGCTGTCAACAGTATAAAAATATCTACTGATAAAACAATCCTTCCATGCATGTGTTTCTGCTGAGTCGTGTCGTTTTCTTTTGGTTTGTTATCTCAGCTACACTCCAAACAATACTGTATGTGCAAAATGGCAGAGCTGCTCAGAGGCAGTTATGAGTATAACTGCCTGCTTAAAAAATATTTTTGTGGTTTTGTACTGAAATAAAAACCTTTTTTTTTTCTTTTTATGTAACAGGTTGTGCTGTATAACCATGGGTAAGACAGGGAGCAAAGTTCTGCTGGAAACCTCGGTGGACGGGGTTCAAACACAGGTAAAAACAGCTACCCTAGCATGTGCTTCAAAAACTGCAAATCCACATTATCTTCAAAATGTAGAGCAGAAAACTCACAAAATGTCCATTTTAGTAAAAGTACATTAAACCTCTGCGATGATGAGCGCTCTAGTGGTTGGAAATGTGCATGTGCTAGTAAAATGGGCCAGCTGCTCTGCTCTCTCTCAGCAGAGATTACACAACCAGGATCAGCTGCTGCTTTGCTTTCACACTTGATTTTTCTGCATTACAACTTCTAATCAACAAAATACATTAGTGAGCGTCGGACCAAATATTTCAGCCATTAGAGTTTGGTGATGGAGTGGGCAGAGAGCACATAATGACCACTGCTTGAACTTGGTTAGGGGAGAGTGGGGTAAGATGATCCACATTTTACTTATGCTGTTCTCTAGGCAAAGGGAAGTGATACACAAGTAAAACTTAAACATCTACATTTATTTCAGGATGTTTCCCATCAGTGGAAATGCTAAGAATGCATCCATAACATAAGGGAGAAAAAATATGACTTTTTAAAAAAGTGCTCTTGTGGCTCAACTTGCCCCAGCTTAGGGTTAAGTTGAGCCATTGAGCCACCTGGGGGTAAATTGACCAAGTCACTTTTTCCAGTTTAAACTTGAGCGTCGTTTTCAATTATCCTATAGGAAGCTTTAAACTATATGTAGCAAGTCAAATACAAGTGTATAGTTCAAAAGTAGTTTAAGGAAAACGATGAGACAACAATCAAACAGAGTATAACAATTGTAACAAACTCACAAATAAAAAAATAGGAGTGATTAGTGATTTAGCGAGATTGTCAAAGTACTCCTCCACTGTAGTTTTTTTAAAGGTTGTAGCCCGTTCCAAGGATGTTGCTTCAGGCATACGGCAGGAGAGATGGTGGCGTACCTTAAAGTTGTTAAACCACTCTCGACCTAAAAAATAGAAATCATTGTTCAAGATAACATATTAATCTACATGACAAAATAAGTTAGCTTTAATTGACAATTAAATGTCAATTAAAAACATTTAATTGACATTTAATTGACAAAAAAACTTTTTTTTCCCAGTTTTTGGGGACAGGGATCTTGGTCTACCTGCTAATTCAAATGCCAATTCACAGCATTTCTTTGGACTCAGGACATGGAACTGGTCAGCAAGTTGTTGGATGTGGTCTGCAAGCTCTTTCTCCATCTCCTCTGTGAAGACTCTCTTTACCTGTGCTGTCCCACTGTACCCTACTGTTTTCACTTCCTTTTCATCATTCTTCTTAATGAATCTGTGCAGTGTTGACCTGTCAATCTTTCTCCCTTTTGCTGCTGCTTTTATGGATTTTCCTGCCTTGAACCAGTGGTTCAACTTACCCCAAAGCATTTGGGTCACTTTACCCCACAGCCACCATTTTGGAAAAAACAACGTAGCTTTGCATTTCAAGCTAATCTTTAGCTAAATGGTTAAATCATCAACATTTATTGTATAAATTTTTAGACCTGGATGAATTACCTTTCGCGTATCAGTCAATATAGTGGAAATGTAAAAAATGTATTTTGACAAGCAACAAACAGTTTTTTGCTAAAAAAAACATCCTTACCAGATTACCACATGCTTCTCTCAATCACAGGGACATCCAAATGGAGGGTGCTTGCAGAATTTATGGTCACATGACAACAAATGTGTACCGTTTCCTAGATACAGGGGGTGGGTCAACTTACCCACTGGCTCATCTTATCCCACTCTCCCTTATGCTTGAAACAGTTGTTACCAAGATGTCAAAAGAAAGTGTCTTTTGTGTATAAATCACCCATCAATAACAAAAAATACATTCTTCTGATTTTTTTAATCTGTAAAATGTTTCCTGTAAACAACTTAAGACATCTATAAAATTAAGTAATGACATGAAAAAATGATCTGATGTGATATTTTAAAATCTCATGACGTGTTATCTTGGAAAAAGTGTTGGGGGGAACTCTCAGATACTACCACACTAAATTTAGCACAATATCTGTAAAATTGACAGTTACAGCTATTTATGTATTTTCTAATATCTGTAGGCAGTGGCAGCCATCTTGAATGGGGTAAACTCCAAAAAGTAATCAGTTGTAAATGTACATTCGAGGATTTATTTCTGAAAGTTTCATTAAAATCCATTCATGAGATGTTTTGTTTTGAGAAGGTTAATTTTAATATTTAATTCAAATTTTTAAAAACAGATGTCATAAGATATATTAATTCTTAATATATTTGAAATTATACTCAGCTACTAACATAACACTTCAGCTGAATAAATTTTGAATTGGCTGAATTGTAGCTATTTTGTGTTTGCTAAGGAAGTACGTCCGATGATTACTTTTTTTTAGAATTTTATTAAAATTTGTGCAGTGGCTCGAGATATTTTGCTAACGCCACAGACAGCAGATGATATAAATACAGTATCAGCTTTCATCTTGTTATATTGTGTCGTATGTGTTGTAGTTACAGCTGTCAAGAAAATGCTTGCAACTTAAAAGCTTGACTGCCTGTTTTCTTTACTCATTAGCCTCATTTTCCCTGGTACACTGAATTGTGCAATCAAGTTGGTACAATTTTGCTGCACCTGCATGATTCTCAGATAATGATTTGGCAGACATGCTCACCCTGACACCCCATCTCAACTTGTGTTGGCCTGAGCGGGTGCCATCTCAGCTGATGTGACCCTGTTACTGGACTCCACAAGGAGAAGCTTGACTAGAGTGAATTGATTCACAGGGATTAGAGATTAAGACTTCCCCGGTCGCTTTGGTGAAGTAAATCTGGGGGATTATGATGTCAACAGCCTATGGCTGCTAGGGAGGAAATTGAATTGTGAGGAACGAGAGCACCGATGGTGCAGGATTACAGCATAGTTAGTAGGAAATCAGAGATGAGAGTCCATGTTTGTGCCTTTCTGATGATCAGGAAAACCTCCACGGGAAACCACTTACTGCCTTTGGAAAGTAGAAATTGCTTACATGACAGAAAAGACTCTGAGTGAATTTGTATAATGTTGGCTGAGGGATAAGAAGATTTCTGTCTCCGGTAATCCTGCTCCGGTCTGGCCTGTGAAGCATCAGGTGGTGAGTACTTTAAGTGGAACAGGGAGCGTTGTGAGGTTTAATAGGCTGACAGGGACATCTAGTTTTACATCTGGAATCAACACAAATATCAACAGCTTGTCGAACGTTTAAACTACAAATAAAGAAACACTGTTGGACTGTTTAAGTTAAAAATATGTCCCATTCTAAGCTAACTTTTGTTGTTGCATGTCTTGGTTTTCTGTTTGTTACTTAAGCCAACTGCAGCTGTGACCACTCCTGTTCCTGCTCCTGCTGTTGCATTCGAAAAACTCTCTAAAAGCCACAGGATGAAGGTGAAATGGACACATCTTGGTTTGGTCTTCTTTCTCATTTTGTCACTAGTGATGACAGGCTGCTTCCTCTGGCAATATCATCTACCTAAGGTTCTACCAGGTAAGATGATTCCTGAGAAATGTCATTGCGTGGGTTGTTTTTTATTCCATTTAAAGTTTGTCATCTGTGTCTTAAAGCCAGTCATCTTTATCTTGGTTGTTTTTTTTTTAATGACCTTTTGAGATGTTTTATTTCTTAGTTTATTTAAAAATTCATTTAAAAAGTGGTTCTAGTGGTTTGCACTGGAATCATAATTAGACAGGTCTTCTAAATGAGCTCCAAAGTTAAATTTATTTATGACTTTAGATGTGGCGTTCTGATGTTGATTCAGAGTTTTCATGTACAGAAGTATCTCAAAATTACATCAACTATTTTGAGTTTCACACTTGAAGTGGTTTGATTTGAAGCTCCACTAAAACTCAGCTTAATGAAACCTAGCCTAACCTATTTATGCATAAAAAACTAGCATAAGAAATTAATATACATTAAAATGCAGCATTTCTTAAAATGTTGACATGTCTACATTCTGTCTTGGGTGTACAAATTTTATGCTACTTAATTATACCCAAGCTAAGAGGGTTCACTTTAATTCCAATATGGAGTAAACTTGACAAATAAAGCTGTTCAATTCGCTCTAAAGTGGAATTTTTATAGGTAAAACCTTATACGTAATTGATATTGACTGCTTTGAAAACATTGTGCTGGTTTCTGCTGCTTCTCTCCCTGATTACTAAAGTTAGTTGTTATTCAGTAACTGTAACTTTTTATATACACTGCATATAGTCATAATAAAGTGTCAGCATGATAAGTATTTAGATGGTTAAACTGGTTGTTTTTTATTTAGGTGTATTTTAATTCTTCTATGTAAATCTGTATTCCACTAAACTGCAGTGACTTTTATTTTGCACTGACAGTCTGTTCTGCCTGTCCTCACAGCAGTCAGATCATTTATCACTAATGTTTTGTTTTTTTATTCACAGCAGAGGAGTGAGTCATATTGTTTAATGAGGGAATGGTTTGTGAGCAAGGTTGTCTTTTTAAGTTCTTTTAAAAAACATTTTCTGAAATTTTGTCTGCTTCAAATAACAATTTATTGTTTTTAAAAGACATTTTGACTTTTTAACACTGACATTATTTTGCAGTTATTTTTCAACATCTGTCTTGACCTTGGCAGATCTAAGGATTATTTCCATTGTCACAAAATTTATCATAGCTTTCATCTGGTGGAGAAACAAAACAACTTTATTTGTCACCTGCCGCTCCAGGGGGGTTGGGAATCAGGAGCTTTCCAGTGACCATTTTAATGGTTTGGGTGATTTAAAACCATTTCTGCTAGTAAAATTTGCAGCACCGGTTGACAGGTGAAACATTTTAAAATTCAAGAGAAGCGTCTGTGAGTCTTTAACATCAATACAGCAGAAAAATAAAGTATCTTTGTTTTGATTACAAAATGTTCAACATTATAGCCTACAAATGAGGTGGCAAGATATTTTTTTTCCAGTGCAGCTACCACCACCTATCTGCCCCTATACATGGCACCATCTCTTAAACTGGGCCAGAGGTGGCTGTCAAATTTTATCATTTCACCATGTTGTCAGGAATTTCTCTGTCAAGTACAAAACTGTAGCACAGAGGTGCCCAAAGTGGGGCCCGCGGGCCAAAATTGGCCCGCCAAGACATTTGATTTGGCCCACCAGCAGCTGTCCTGGTTACTCAATTGCAATCTCCTGTTTTATGTAGAAACACTATATTTCCACTTCCAACTATATGTACAAGGAGCTGTAGTCAGGTAGTCATGGTACTCATTTTATTTTTAAATTATGTTAAGTTTAAATATAAAATACAAGTAACTACAAGAGACATAGATTAGATTTAAGCTCATAGATTTGCACACCTTATAAGACTACATATACTCAAATTTTGAATTATGAAAAGTCACACGAGCCTTTGCTGCCCGAGCATATGTTGAATTTTCTCTGTGTCCATGGGCTGAAAACAAACAAACAAACAACCAAAAGAAAGTGGGCAACTGTACTGGCTGCTAGCTTTTGCATTTCATGTATTATAATATTGCATTTGGCCCGCGGCCCTTGGACTGATTTTAAATTTGGCCCCCTCAGGGATAATGTTTGGGCACCCCTGCTGTAGCAGATTAAATTGTTTTGTATCATAAAAACTCATTTGGAATAATAACTGTTTACAATAAAATATGAAGTGGTGCCCTGAGGCTGTGGTGAGATTCACTAAATTATCTGTGCTCACAAAAGGAACAGGCTCCATCTTTTTATATTACAGAGTTGTACACAATACATCGTGTCTGTTTTGTGAGATCAAGAGACTACGTCTGTGAACAGAAAGAATTCATAAACCTCTAAGTTTGTCAATTACACCACATTACCTTTTTCTTTGTGTTTGACAAACAGTCTCTTAAATATCAAAAAAAGGATTTTGAAAAGCATGTCTCTTGAGGCTCCAGTCGCCCTTTGTTTTTTTAATCTCTTTTCTCATTTCTCATCAATCACCCAGACGAAGAGTCGGGTCGCAACACCAAGTCAGAGATGATGTGTCCCCGCTTCCCGGAGCCTCTCCCTTTGGAGCATCCTATTCCCAGTCTCAAAGAAGCTCTGGAAAAGGTGAGAAAAGTTAATCACACACGGACAAGCCACTGGCGTTTTTTTTTTTTTTTTCATCACGCCCTCTCAAGACCGAGTAAATTTAGAGGCAGGCCTGATAATCCTTCACACCAAATGTCGTCTCAATTGACAGAAGGAGATTAAAGACATAGAGGATGAAAATAAACAGTCCATCTGAGCTAAAGGTTGGATTTTTTTTAAACCAAGAACAAGCACTTTAGCAATAACATCGAAGGATACAAAGTATCTACATTATCAGCAAGAGCCTGACTGCAAATGTACATGTATATGAACTGGTTGTTTTATACCTCATATTTGCTGTTCAATTTTAGTTTGCATTTTCTATAAGCTGAAATTACATGGGTTTTATCGCTGCAATTAACAAGCAGTTAAAGCTTTTTTGGTAGAATATGGGTCATTTTAAAGGCATGATTTAATTTTAATTCTTGTCTCCACCAGCAAGTCATGCAAAAGGAAGAAAGAATAAAACCAGAAAAAAAAAAAAAGCAAACTGTTTTTTCCAAAACTCCTAATGTTCATTTGCTGAAACCATTTTGAAACTTTGTCTCCTGCAGGTGGACGTTCTGCTTCGGCAGAGCATCAACCCTGTCAGCCTTCCTGCTCTGTCTGCCATTGTCATCCTGAATGATACGGTTTTGTGGACCGGCAACTTTGGAAAAAGGAACACCAGCGATCCTTTCTCAGGATCGCCTAATGAGTACACAATCTACAGGTTGGTTTTGAGCAGATATACT
Source organism: Cynodonichthys magdalenae (assembly GCA_031762555.1). Taxonomy (NCBI): domain Eukaryota; kingdom Metazoa; phylum Chordata; class Actinopteri; order Cyprinodontiformes; family Rivulidae; genus Cynodonichthys; species Cynodonichthys magdalenae. Next base: position 22,518,617 of record JARVJO010000365.1, on the reverse strand, counting down.
GAATGTGCTGTATGTAGTGCAGCAATAAAGTACAATAAAAATAGTCTAAAATTAAACTTATTTAGTTTGAACATTGCTCTTGGTAGAGCAGGATGAATGTTAGAAGGAACTTTTCTGAATGAGCATTACCCTCTTGAACTGGGTCTGGGTAAACCCTGTGTGTTCTACCTCAGGTGAGAGCTTCTGAATCTTATCCAGTGTGATCAATAACCATTAAATAAGCAGCATGTTGGTGAGCTGCACACAGCTAGCCCCTAACCACAAATCAGCATGTTAAAATCCCTCTGTAGTACTTTTACAAACTGTTTTATATTGTAAAAGCTCCCTTTCTGCCACAAAACCATCTCTGACTGATTGAAATGATAGGACTGAGATGTTGAGACTCAATATAAATAAAAAGGCTACTGCACTGTCCCACCAACGGAGATTAACATTGTTATGCAGTAATGGTTGAGTTGGTGGTATGGGAAAATAACATCCCCTTAAATGTGAGTCATTTTGTGCTGATTTTCAAAAGCAGTCAACACTTCAGCTGTTGGATAAAATGCATTTTTTTTAATCCACCCTTTAAATGTGAGCATTGCTTGAATAAAACACTAAGATTTTCATGTTTACAGGCTCACAAAATACATGCATCTACCGTAAATATATTGCTACGGTATAAAAACCTTTTTCAGAACCGTTGCACTGAGTCCAGGAGGTGCAAAGTTGAAAAATTGTTTTGACATTTCATGCAGCTGAAGTTATGTTGACTTAAAATGACTAAACTTGGATCCTTCTTCATTTTGTAAATGGTATATTTTATTTGACAAATCAAGTCTTATTTCCTAAATTCTGCTGATTAGATTTATAATAACTAAAAAAAAATTATAGATCCAATCTTATGAAACCCAACAACAAGACAAAATGTTTCTGTAGGTAAACAAATACACATGGTTGTGGACATCTAGTCATATTTTTCCTTAAAATGTTTTAATTAAATGGCAAATAACCATCAATATGAAAAAAATATTGTGTAGCTTATTGCTTCATGGTTTCTCTTGACTACACCCACAAAAAATCAATCCCTAATTTTATTAATTTCCTCATTAAACTGTAGGACACATTATTGAGAACACTGACTTTTTCACTGTTCATCAGTATACAGTATAGTATGGATCAAAAAACTATATTATTATATTATATGTAAATAAAATATTTGCTTTGCCAAAAAAACACTCTTGATTAAATTAAAATGTGAGTTTGTCAGGTGTGGTGAGTTGACCCCCCCCCACACTCCCATTTAAAACCTAACATTTCAAAGCAAACTTGTTGGTTCGTTCTGCATGGATTCATTCTTCCTGCTGTTCACAGATGCTCACTCATCTTGGGAACGGGAAAGTTTCTTTGTCATGATAATAACAAAAAAAATAGTAACCATAAAGCAAATGCTCAAGCTACCTCAGTTTTCATCTAAAGAAAACAGTAGATTAATGAAGGAAACTGATATTTTATAGGGTTAAAATGCACAATTTATTTACTGTCATGGTAAATTCAATAAAGCTAAAAAAGTTTTAGTTTTACTATTTAGTATATTTTTTTGTATTATTGCCAAATAAATGCTGAGACAGCAACATTTTTAGTATAGGGACAAAAAATATAAGCGGAACAGAGTGAAATGAAGTTAAGGTATTTTTGTTACTGTATATGTATATCTACAAAAAAGCTGTCAAAAAAGGTTTTTGAATCAGAACTTTCATACTCACAGTCATCACATTTTTTCTCCTTTCCTTTCTAATCCAAGACAAAATTAGCAAATTTTGTGATAGTGGGAAATAAACAACTCTTTCATCTTTTAATTGAAGCATGAGTCTTTTAGAAATGTTGGACTTCATTGTGTAAAACATACACCAACACTCATCAATAAAGAAAATCATTTCCTCACAAGATCAAATGAATCCTTTAAAAGTTTTTGATCTGCTCCAACACCCAAAAATCTAAATGTGCAATGAATTATATGCATGGTTTGTTAACACCAGCTGCAGTTTTTCATTGTCAGATAAGTTTTAGTATATGAATTTATTTGGCTTTGCAACCAAACAACTGAGTTTTAAAAAACACAGCAGGAAGGGAAGAATGTAAAGAAAGTGTGATCAAATCTGCTTTGATTTAAAAAATGACTTTTTTGTTTTGCATTAGAATATAATCCAGTCACGGTGCGCTCTTATCTGCCTTTAGGATTGCCAGCCTATCCAAGATTTTTCCGACGCTGATGCTCTACAAACTGTGGGAGGATGGAAAGATTGGCTCCTTAGATGACCCCCTAGAAAAATATGTCGATAATTTCACAATCAAAAATCCTCTGGGAAAGACGAGAGACTCGCAGCTAAAGTATGTGACCGATGGCCTGATATTTCTGGACAGTGGGGAAGTCCAAATCCGCTCCTCTTCAGTCACTCTGCGCAGGATGGCAAGCCAGCTGTCAGGTATGTAGATTCAGCAGATTAAAAGAAAAAAAAGATTTTCCTTGAAGAAATGCTAAACTACAGAAAACAAGTCTAACAAAACAGAAAGCAGAAGTGTGCTCAAACTTTTGTTTTGTCCTTCAGTGCTTATATGTATTTGTTGAATTTATATCTTGTATTGCTGCTCCCACTGCAAGGTCACCTTAATGACTGAAAGATTTGGCAATTGTTTTACATTGAACCTCAAACCTGCAGCCTCAGAATTACAAGACTGCAGCAACGACCACCAAGCTACTGTAACCTCTATTTGTCAAATTTATTTAAAAAATAAACAAATTAATATAGCTTAATTTATTCTAATAACAGGTCTATGCCAAGCATAAACACGTCTATACATCCAACAGCTGCATGACTCAATACATTAAACAAGAAAGAACTGTATCAACACTTCATTTTTTTTTTCAGTCTTTACCAATTTTGTTGATTTCATTTATTTAAAAAATAAAAAAATGTAAGAAGCAAAAAATACCTAAAGCACTGACAGTATTAGATGTTAAAGTATCACCTCAGTTTGTCTCTGAGGGATTAGGGCTGAGCACAAAAATTAAGTTCAGAGACTTATGAATTGGTCACATACCTCTGAAGTCCCATTTGGAGACAGGTGAAAATGAACACTGCACTGAAATGAAAATGGAACAGACACTTTATAATAACTTTGTAAAATTACAGCAAAAATAAGAGATACTGCAAACTAAAACAGTTTTTCTTCAACTTTTGATTTGTTTTTTTCTCTTTAATTTAATTCTGTTACTGTTGGCCGACCCAGGACTCCCCAGGAGACTCCGAGCCACAAATCTACTCTGGAAAGGCAAAACACAATCTGCAATCAATCTATTACAAGATGATGTCCTTGTTGCAGATCCAGGAACCAAGTAAGATTTATTATTATTATTATTGTGCAACACAGTGTTCCATGAATAAAATGTCTGTCAGAGTTCTCCTTTCTTTCATTACAAACATTCAGGACTGCAATGTTTTCTCAATTTTCTTCGATTGATTAATTACATTTATACTGATTTATCTAAGGAAGTTGTGATGACCACAGTTCATTCCATCACCTATATTTTCTTTTTTCCAGGTGTCACTACAGCAACCTTGCCTTTTCTTTGCTCGCTCATGTGATGGCAGAACGAGTGGTGGGAGTAGATTACCAGCGGTGGGTCACAGAAAACATCCTAGACCGTCTGGGGATGGAAGACACTGGTTTTGGCTTGACTTCTGGGTTGCAAAGTCAGATGGCTGTGGGGGTTTACTCAAACGGAAAACCTGCCCCCCTCTATGACCTCGGCTGGTACCGGCCTTCTGGTCAGATGTTCTCCACTGCTGCAGACATGGCCAAGCTCGCCATGATGCTGCTGGGTACTTATCACCGCAAGCTACTGGAACCAGATTCCCTGAAGATCATGCTGACTCCACTCTTTAGGTGTGATAAGGACTACTTTGCAAACCGCACTGGGACACCATGGGAGGTGAATGACATCATGGGATATGAGATGCTGAGAAAAGACGGCGACCTGGATGGCTTCTCCGCAACGTTCTCCCTGGTTCCGAGGCTGAAGCTCGGCCTGGTGATCCTCATGGCAGGAAGCAGGTCTCAGAAACAAGATGTGGTCGCAAAGGCATACAGCTTCATTGTTCCAGCCATAGAAAAAGCTTTCAGGGAAGCCAAAAAGGTCCTTGTTGCTCCCCCAAATCCAGAGCCTTACATTGGCTTTTACACATACAGCAACATCACTTTCTATGAGATCAAACTAGGAACAGATGGAGTTCTGATCATGCAGCAGTTTGGTCCTCAGATTGAAGAGTTGATCCCAGAGAAGTACAGGACAATAAAGCTCAACTTTCTGGTCGATCGGGTGTTCAAAGTTGTATTTGAAAATGAGTACCCTTGTGTTTTGCGAGTGGGTACAGCCTCTGTGTCACTGGAAGCCCAAGACGGCCAACTTTTTAACTTCTACATGTTTAATAAGCAGGGCTTGTCCCCTGGCTTTGATGCACCAGGGCTTAACACGTACAATGTTGTCAGAATTGCACGCAAGCCATCCTTCTCCAGCTGAACTACTGCCATGCAGCGGCCAAAAGACAAATGGGGTAACCCTGGGCTGCGAGAAAAGCTGGAAACAGAAAGAACTGAATCTTATAAGGTTGGAAGATATAAGTCCTTGAAAGTCCTCTGGGAGGACAACACAAACCTTTACAGACAAAGTATGAACTTCTCCATTGAAACTCAGTCACTGTCTCCGAGTTTTCACATTGTGGCGAAACAAGGCTTTGATTCTCTCTGCCTCCATTTAACTTGCTCTCATATCATCGTGACCTATTTGAAGCTTACTTAACTTCAGACAGAACATTTTTTATTGTGGTCATTCACGTGAAAATTACACCAATTTTCACATTTCATTAAGGAGTCCACAATTACCTGCTGCAGGTCAAAATAAGATGCAACAGCTTTGGAAATATTTCTTTTATGCCAACAATTCAACGCAATAGAGATCCAAATTGGTTTTGCCTTTGTTAAAAAAAAAAAACTTGCTTCATCATTAGCAACACACACCTGACCAATAATAACAATCATTAACCCTCTATGGTATGATGTTGCCATTTGGCAACATACCCATTGAATTCCTTCCACACACACACAGTACCTCCATTTTTAATATATAATGCACTGAAAGAGAGATGGAATCCTAAGAGAGCTAATAGCAGTGTTTAAAGTTGTCATTTGACTTTCTGAAGGGAATTTTGACACCCTTTTCTTCGGACATCTTCACAGGGAGGAGCCTCATCATTTGACTCCTCAAAAATCATCAAAAACAGTCTTTTTTTAACATTTTTTCATGGGGAAAAAATACATACTTAACAATAAGTGATGTAAGTTCACTATTGTGTGGTTTATTGCACTGTATTTGATCATTTAATAATGTTAAACTGG
>JARVJO010000365.1:22492067-22513081 GCA_031762555.1 Cynodonichthys magdalenae | reverse complement strand
CATCGCGAGTATCAGATGCGGTGCTGAATAAAGCATTTTAAAATGTCTCCAAAATATATCTGGCACTTTGGAGAAAACAGCAGAGTCGATGTGCTGAATAAATGTCAACAAAATAGAATTTGATCATCTATAAAACTTATTATATACCGAGACAAATTAAACTTCAATTAATGCATAATTTAAGTTGATTTGTTTGAGATTTTTAAACAATTTATATCGTAAGTCTACATTATTACATTTAAAACTATAATTTAATTTTTAAAAAATAGCCTATTAACATAATTATGAAGTGTGATTTATTTTTAACTCAAAATATCTTCAAAGTTACGAAATATAAAGTTATTAGTGAAGAAAATCTGTCTGTATAACAGCAGACTGACTACACGTAAAATATACGATCGTATAAGTCTGGACCACACGTGAATTTTGTTCGTATCTGAAAAAAATCTTAGAATATGAGAAAATTGGTGAATACCACAAGTTCTCCTAAATCACTCGTACGCACAGCTTAAGAACAAATCTGTTCGTACGAACGGTTCGTGCGCGAGGCCCAATGAGTGATTCCTGTTTAGAGCAAGGAGCAGCAAGCTGCAAATGACACTGATGAGGAAGCAAAATGGTCAGCAGTATTATGAAAATGCCTTTGTCCTTTAAAAGCAGAAGTTTGGACACATTTTGGTTTTTATAATTATAACTACAGTATGTAATCTAATTTTGTAATATGTTACTGGTTTTGTTGAGCAATAAGTATAAAGTAATATATATCCAAATTGAATGGAGCTGCGCTGTATCCAGAATCATATTTTATTACCATGTCCTCAGTGATACCCAGCCCTATGTGGAACGCTCCAAATAAGTGTTTTTTTTACTATTCCTCAACTTTCCCAGTCTTTTGTTGCCCCAGTCCCAGCTATTTGGAATGTGTTACAGATTGAAAAGAATGCGTGTTAGGTTCATGGTTACGTGCTTAAACTCGGAGAGAATGCAATTCACAACAACAACAACAATATATCAAATTGGCAGAATTATAAGAGAGAAAGTCATACAACCAGTACTGGACTGAGAGACTGGGTTTATTCTGGAAACCTTCAGCTATCAGCCACGAACCACACACGTGCAACACTTTTTATACCATCTATCTTCCAGGTTTGACTCCGCCTTTTTTGCATTGCATTGTGGGCAGCCCTACGGCTGAAATCAAACCCATGAACACAGAAGTCCTGTCTACTGTTATAAAACAATTCTTTATGTGTTGTGTGTAACAAGGCATGTATCTACCTAAAATCATCATTACAAAGATAGTCACATAATAGTTTATAAAACATATAGACATTCACCTCAAAATAGAAATGTGTAATGTATTAAAAATCAGTAAGTAATATTCTCCCATTAATTTCTTCAAGGTATCAAATTCAAAATGAGGTCAAATTAGCAGAAAAAAAAACAATACATTTTTTTAATTTGAACATTAAATATCTTTAAATACATGTTGAAAGGATTTGAAAATCATTGTATTCTGTTTGAATTTATGTTTTACACAATGTCCCAACATCATTTGAATTTGGGGTTTTTGGGCGAAGTTCCTGTTTTTGTTTTTGTTTTGTTAGCATTTCTAACTTCTTTTTTTTATTTGATGAAAAGCAAGGTCTTGACCTTTGAATACTAATCCGACTTGTTAAACATCTTGCAATTCTGACTTCACTGTAACTTTTTTTTTTACCATAGTTCACTTCCAAGCTGACTGTGTGTGTTTTTCTGTTTCAGGATAAAGTGCCAGACTTCTCAAAGTGAATGTTGCCAAACTAGTTTCTTATCACTGAAGCAAACCTTGTTTTGTTTTTCTGGGTTTTTTTTGTTTGCCTCAAAGATCCCCTCGTTCAAATGAAGTGATAATCTGCAAACCTTTTGTTTGGGGTTTGATCATGACATAAGCAGACACGGCTTTTATGACTCCTTACACCCTGACCTGCAGGCACTTAAGTTTCAGTTTTAGACGACATGAACCTTAGCCAAATAAATGAGTTTTACAGCTTCTGAAAAAGATTAAATTGTAACTGTTAAGACAAATTGTGTCATTTCTCCTTGGTATGAACTCAGTGCTTTGGTTTCATCTTCCTACAAAAAGAAACAATTAGTTTTTTTTATTTACATTAAAGTAATATTTTAACATTTTTCAATTAATGTCCCAACAGTTTCTGATGCCTACATTTATTTATCTTATGTAGGTCATTCTGTTTTGCTCCTTAACGTGTCGGTAAATGAAATCATCAGTACAAAGTTATTTCAATCATTTTTTTTAATAATATGTTTTGACTTCTCAAAATTCCAGTGGGTGGAAAAACTTTCTGTGGTGCTTTTTTCACTTATCAGGTAAAACAACAGTGACACTGTTTATAAAACACCTGTTGTGTTCTCATGAAGGCAATAGTCTGATTTCATAATGAGTATGTGATTAGAAAATTGTCTTTTTTAAATGTAATAATTGTATCTTCAGATACTACAATCTGTTTGTCGCTCTTTTGATAATAAGAAACATTCTTATTGAGCCACTAAACATTTGAATGGGGAAATCATGTGCTGTTATTCACAGTTTAGTGTTTACAATAAAAAATGTAATACATCTAACTTTTGTATTGATGTTGGTGATAGGTTTTTTCTGGGAGTCAATGCTTGAAGGGGTTTTTACTAAACTCAGCACTTGTTAAACTAAGAGCCAAGTACAACAGAAGTTGTATAGTTTTGGGTTCTATTTGCACATTGCTGTCAGATTATTGTGCACTTTTCTGTTTTTTGTAATTTGTATTAATGATTGAAATAAAATTGTCAGAATGTCATCATTCATTGTCTCTTTAAGTTAATTGTAGAAAAAAAATTTTCAAGTCTCAAAAATGTCAGTTCATGGTTACAGGTGTCACTTTTTACTAATTTAAAAAAGGAGCACTAAAACAGGTAGAAAACACTGATCAGTTGGCCTGTGTGTAGCAGACCAACTAAAGTTGTCATTTTACAGGTAAGCTTTGCCTTTAAACCTTTCAAAATGTCACTTTTTTATTCTGACTTTATCTTCTTGTTTCCTACAAACATTTTCCATCAACATACATACATTAAAACAATCAGACACGATTGGATATCATGCCAATCAGGATTTGTCTGAAATGTACAAAAGTTAACTAAATTAATATGATTCAATAAATTGTGTTTAAATGAAGCAAAATATGCCAATTTGGCTTTCAATTTTTACCCATTTCATAGTTTTTATTCTAGTTATTTCCACATCAAAGGCTGTCCCACAGAACAAAATTTAGAGCAAATTTAGTTGGTGACCCCTGCTACAATAAGTATTCCAAACAGTTTTGTTTTATCAAGTACATGGATCATGTGAGAGAACCTGGTTTTTATTCCAGTGTGATGAGTTAATAGTGCAAGAACTTATTTTGTAGTTATTTTCTGTTTAAACCCACAAAAGACAACTGTTTGCATTTGGGAGCCTAAAAGACTGAATTTTATTTTGAGATTGAGGCAGAACCACCAGGTGGCAGCACTGCACTAAATAAGCAAGGTGATCATTTTTGGACAGATCTATTTGTGATTAAATGTAACAAAAAGGTCAAAAGAAACTTTGACAAAGTGCTGAGTGATGGACCGAAGTATTTGTTTCCTGTTGGTTACTGAGTCTTCTTGATCTAAATGTAGCTGAGATCACAGAACCTGCTGCTCTCTGACTTCATCACACAGGGATGTTGAGGCATCTGGATGTAGAGTCTCACCTCTGTGAGGCAGGTGGGAAGTCAAGTGAACACTTAGGTTTATGAGAAATTCTTAGTGATAAATTTGACACATTGAACTCACTCCAGACATTCCTAAGAGGTTATTTTCTATATAAAAAAAAAATCCTGTTTTACACAACCACTGAATTTTTGGTCCAGCTGTTTGTGTATCACTCTGCGCTGCTTGTCATCACAATTCCACATGAAACTTGTGAGACACGATGAGGGAATGTCGAGGGCTTTAGGCAACAAAGCAAAGAACCATGGGAATAGGGGCTTTTATGGTATGAGGGGGAACTTGGATTCTGAGTATTTATTATTGGGAACATTTCCAAAACACACACACCCTGCACACTATTTAACTCTGTTTCCAACAGGGCTTTTTTTTTTTTTTTGACTGTTCAAACAGCTTTATAATTGGGAAAATTACATAATACACTACGTGCACACAGGCAGATATCCTTTCTCATAGCAGAGTAAGCATATAAATTATCACTGACAGCTTTATTAGTTTGTTTTAGAGCACACTTAACTTTTTCTAAACCTTTTCTCATTTTATTTTGACTTTCCACAGCTGTGTGAAGTATAATAAACAACCTTGTTTGTATAATTTAGTCATTTATCTACTTTATTATAAATGTTAACTGTCGTAAGACTTGTGGAGCTATGTACTTACTTACATTTTCTTTACTGACCTGTGTGAATGTATGGATTTAAACTTACATAGGCACAAGGAAACAAAGTGTTTTCCTTGCATTAAAAATACGACTTTGAACCCTGTTTTTTTGGGTCTTCTCCAAGTCATTTCAAGAAATTTAAAAAAGCAGATAACAACTTCTGTCTTCCATCTTTACAGAAGCAACAATATGCTAAAAAAAATGAAGATTTAGCAGAAACAGTGATTTCAGCCCATCGGTTGGCTCAGCATTTAAAAATGAGTAGCTGTTTAATATGAATGAAACTAAAAGCATTTAACTGCATTCTGAAAGTTAAGTTTTAGAGATTGTGATATTTTACGCATTATGTGGCACTCATAAAAATTAAATTCTGTTTATGTCATCAGTTTACACTCACTATTATCAAGGATGGCTTAGTAACTATACAAATGAAAGGCTGAAATATTTTATTTACATTACATCCTTGTGTTTGCAGCCTTGACAACTCTTGTCTCCTCTCTTGTTAGAAAGCTTTGGACAGCATTGCTTTAAGCATTTCTCTCATATTTTTTTTGGCTGATATATTCAGGCTTAACCATGGCTGAAAGGGGAGTATCAGTTCAGAGCTATTTAATCCAGGGTTGGTATTTTCAGATTAGGTTCAGCCTCGGGCGTCTAGACCAGCGACATCCTAACCAGGTCTTCAATCAGGGTTTACATCTTTACTTTCTGTCTGTCTCAGCTCATATCACAGAAAAAAATGTATTCTCTCTGAATCAAACTGTCAAAACCAAATTCTGTTGTACTGATAGCATTACAGGGTGTCAAGTTTTGATCAAACAGTGCCTGTTTTACTACCAAATCATTCCAGTTTAATTTTATAAATCAATTCATTTTTATCCTCGTTTCAGTTTTGGGATGTAAAAGAATAACAGCACAACAGTAATGCAAAATCACTAAAAGGATAACAGAAACAGTAGATGGAATGACAAGAAGCCCCACAGTGACCAAGACGTCATTCTGTTGCGCAGCTGAGAGACCAGACAGTTCTGGTGGGGGAACCTATCAGACCAAGCTGACAGGCAGGGTCACTCTGCAGGCTGACATGTTGGATGGTGCATCAGACAACTGAGTGGCCCTATGGACCAACAGTGGTGAGACTGTGGACACCTCCAGGAAAAAGCAAGTGGTCTCTGCAACAGTCGGACAGGAAACAGGTTTGTCCAGTGAAGCTGGATGTCCTGAAGCAGGTAGAACAGTGGACAGATTCTGGGGAGTGGAATGGACAGATGTCAACTCACTCCAGTGTTTTAAAGGGAACATAAATCCAAATTTCTAGCCATTAAATGCATTTTGTTGTGTACTTGGTGTCTCTAGGAGTGCAAAAAAATCTGAATTTAGCCTCTCCTGGTGCTGCGTATATCTTTATATTCTGTTTGGGTCATATTTTTTAACTTGTTCAGTTTTCTCTATTTTTTTCTGAACTAACTGTGATGGAACTTCTATAAGGTCTGAACTTACCAACTACAACTTGATTGTCTTCATTCTCCTCTCACTCTGGGTCAGATTCTGGCTCCACCATTTGTAATTTGTAAATGAAAAGTTTTTGTGCTGCCATAATCATAAACCCCTTGTTCAAACTAGAAGCCCATCAAACTGTAGCTCAGTATCTGTAAAAATCACTATTATAGCTATTTTTGTGTTCAAATAGCTTAGCTATCTTGAACTGAGCTGACTCAGTTGTAGATATACAAACAGTGATTACTTCCTGTGAGTTTGATTAAAATCTGCCCACTAGTTACTGAGATTTTTTTCTAAAAAGACAGACAAACAAATAAACAAACACAGGCAATTACATAATAAAAAAATAAATGTCATGGTATAAATAGTACATAAAACAATTCACAAGGAATGTCTGGACTATGAGTGCCCATACTAACTTTCAGTAAGTATATTTTTCTTATTAAACTTCATTAAGCATCATATTGCGTATTTGCACAATTAGGTCACAGTTTATGAGCAAATAAACGGCCAAACTCAACAAATGCATAAAGGAACAGCCTCAGGAACGCAGTTATACATTCACACAGTTTATTGAAATGATTTATATGAACTATTGGTTCTTGTCTTCTGACAGTCTGGACATCACAACTTTAATAAAAGCTTCATAAAATGTTTAGTGTCTCTGGCTTTCTGTTCACTCAAACTTCAGAGCTCTTAAGATTCTTGCTGATCAGTGATGCAAATTCACAGGTCCAGTTCATGAGGATTTTGTTCAACAATTTTCCAAGTGCAGACATTCTATTGAAATGAATTAAATCTTAGACATGGTGGCTTTAAAAGCTCCTCAAAAAGTAACAAAATGTATTGTTGGAGACATTGTAACAGTAGCAGCATTGGAAATACAGTGTCTTCTTGTTGGACTTGAGATGTGTGGGTCGTGTAACACATTCAAACACATACTGGTTTCAGATGGTTTTAATGCTGGCCTTTTTAAAAATGTAACACAACCTCTCAAAATACCCAAAACCCCTCAAATGACAAAAAAATAACAAATGAACACATATTAAATCTAAATGACATTTGATTGCCTTTTGCAGAGTCTTACACAAATCATGAAGAGGAAATAAAATGTTAAGTTCAAAAACACTTAAAAAAAATCTTAAGAAATTTTGATGTGTCTAATTCTTTCTGCAAATAATGCATTTAAATTGTAATCAGTGCAGCGACATGTAGAGTTTGGATTTTGCAGGTTTTTATGCCGGAGTCTGCAGTGCACAGCTGTGTGAGCTTACTGCTGGAAAATCACTCCTATCAACACATATAAATTTATATACTATATATACTTATATACTATGTATTAGTTACATACAGTAATGACTGTAATACCTGTGTCCTGTATGTCTCAACACTAGTCAAGTTACATTTGATCTGTGAAAACAACAATTAAGATATCTTTTTTTTTTTCCAAATAATTAGAGGTATTATAAACAAGTTAAAGGCCAGCAGAACATTCTAGGGTTAAAATGATAAGATTAAATGAGGTTTAATAAATGGAGGAGCACCAGCATTCTTCAGATTCACAGGTTTCTGTTATAAACTTTGATGTTGCTACAATTAAAGGACCGCTGGGTGTGTGACTTTTACTGTTGCCTGTTAACTCTGACAATTAACTGACAACAAACAAGAAGTTGTTTTCTGCTTGCAGCTACTCGCTAGTAGCCATCCTGTCAGTCAAATATGTGTAAAAAGCAGGAACTTCTCATGAAAACAAACCAAATGTCTACAAAGGCTGATGAGTTGCTGTGTAACTTTGTCATTAGAAAAGCAGAGGTTTTAGCAAAAATCCTGATTAGTTTTCTTCTTCTGGGCAACCTGCCCCGTGTGCTGAACACTCCCAAATGCACCATCTTGGCTGTGCAAGTGTGCAAGTTCCTACCTCACAAGTTTACCAGATTTTTTCTGTTCCTGCAATGCTACATTTACTCTCAGTTTTTTCTGTCCGTAAGGCCACAGAATTTTCATGTAGCACATTCTGGATAAGGTTAGGATCAATCACACTGAAGGCCATTATTTTTAATTTAAGCCAACAAGTACAGCAAACTCTACAATTGGTCACGTTACCTAAAAATTTGCACTTACTGATTTACAGTAAATCCAACAGGTTGGTGTTGAAACTTATACAAAAAAAAAGCCCCATATATTACGAGACATCTTTATAGGTTGGTCAGCCAAAAAGAAGTCTTAATCCAAATCTACATATAACTGGAATTTCTTTTTTCCTCTTGGAGCATGATTAATGGAGAAAATCATTCTCCACCATGTTCAGTGTCTCCAGTACCAATAATGCCATTCTGCTTTTAACCACTCTACTACAGTATATACTGCATATTGTCACAAACTGCTTTAGTGCAGTTAGTTGCCAAAGGTCACACATCATCATCATCATCATCATTCTGCCTCAGCCTCCTCTCGTTACTCCGTCCTCTCTGGCTCCCTCTTTGAGGAAGGCGACCGACTGGATCCCGGCAAAGCACATACAGTTTCCAGATTTTCTGAAAGGCTGTGCGGAATTTCTTGATCCGGAAAGCGTAAATGATGGGGTTGACTGCTGAGTTGCCGTGTGAGAGGATGATAGCAATGTAAATAAGGAACATTGGCGTGTTGCAGTCAGGGCAGAAGAGCGTGATGCAGTTGTGGATGTGAAGGGGAAGCCAGCTGACTGCGAAGAGGAACAGAACGAGGGCTAAAGACTTTGCTAATTTCAGTTCCTTCCCAAAGTAGCGCCTTGGATCTGTGTGGCTCGCTGTCACCTACAATGAGATTTAAAGAAAAATGATTATCACTGTTTAAACTCGTTGCTTCAGGCTTTGTAATAAATATTAATAAAATGGCTGCTTCACGTTAGCCCAAAATAAGAAAGAGGAAAGATGTACCTTTTTGTTGAGCTGCTTGTGGATCATGTAGAAAATCTCCAAGTAGATGGCCAGCATGAGCAGCAGGGGGGGCAGCACCCAGCCGAAGAAGTTGAAGTAGACCATGTAGTCCATGCTGATGACCGTCTCAAACTCACAGGTCACCACAAGGTCTTTAGATATCAAGGTGCCATTGGCGAGGAGGAGCTGCAGGTTATTCCAGCCCAACATCGGCAAGAGACCCACAATAATGGACACCAGCCAGCACAATAACACCGCTGTCCCAGCTCGTCGAGGGGTCACCACTCGCTTGTAGCTATGGCAACAAGGGAGAAGATGAGGCATTGAGAAGAAAATCGCTATGAACAGATATATCATGATTGTGTGTGCTACTAAAGTTTTTACTATTTCCTATCTAGCTGTACAAGCGAGGAATGTGTTATGTCCATTTTAAGAACAGCTTGGACTGCTTTTAGATTGCATGTAATGGGTCTGAATGTGCTCTAGGACACCACTAAAAGCCAGACATTACAAAGCTGGACTTCATAACATAATGGCCTGAAAGAGGCAGACTCTTCAAATGCATAGATAAAAATCTTCTAGTTCGATAAAACTACAAGTAAACACAGCATGGGACTCGAACTGAAATATTTTACCATCTTAAGAGCACCGTTCCTGCAAAAAATGTATATTTATGTGTGGATGTTTCAGTCCTCTAGAAAAAAATGAGCGTGATATGTGAGTCCCCTTAAAGAAATACTGCAAAAGGCATAGTTGAGTGGTTAAAGAGATTTAAATGTTTTAAAGAGACCAAAGAGGCCAAAGCTAAGGCGAGGTCAGGTGTCGATCTGGTTCAAATTTGTATTTTGGCCTTATTTGCAAAAGCAACAACCACTATTTTAATTATAGTGACTATTTTTAAGTGAAATACATAAAATATTCAGTTTTAAAAACAAAAATGTGTTTTTTGCTTTTATGTATTTAAAATATTAATTAATAAGACTAAAAGTACTTTGTTTTTTGTTTTTTTTATTATTATAGTCAAAAGTATTCCAAACCATCTTCATAATATATTCAACTTCCATTATTTTTTATCATTTTGGTTTTACTAAGTTTTTAGGCTTGTTTAAATATTGAAGCAGGACTGTAACTTTGTTTTTGGTATTTATCCCAAAAGCCATTTGCAAACATGCCCAATGTGAGGTCAAATCCATAAAATATTCATGTAATATATTAAAAAAAACAACAACTGAGCAGTGAGGCAATGGGTTGACATTTAGAATACATATTTTTCCATAAAACACATGTTTTACTGCTTGCAGAACAGATGAACAAAAACAGAGTTGAGGTCATTCGGCTGATTTGATAATCAGTCAAAATGATCAACTTTGCTATATCAAAATATAACAAATTGGCTCAACAGCTATGATTGATGTAAGTGGAGTAAAACCTTTGTGTGTCAGGAATAAATACTTTCTGGCTCTATATAAACTAAAGACATGACAAAATGACAAACAAGTTTGCACTTCCCACCTAAACACCTATTTAGCTCTGCTGAGGTTAATCAATAACTTTAAACCCCTCAGTTTATCACCAGTGCAGACACATCAAATCTATTTTAACAGCATTGTAGGAAAAGAGCTTCTGAGATAAATTAGCATACATGTGAGGTGTATGGCCCATTTTTATTCAAGGCCCTGCTGTAACTCGGTTGGTAACACCAAACTGCTGAGGCCAAGCTGACATAGCACCGAGTCGCCTCAGTGTGAATAAAACCACTAGAAGAACTGAGGTGGTTGAACATAAGTTTTTGTTTTCCTACTTCATGAAAACGCACAATTAATGTAAGAGAAATGAGTGGAACCCTCACCAGGAGGGCTCCAAATTTCTCAAACGAGGTTCAGACATTTAACTTTAATTAGACGATAAAAGTATTTAACTGGAATGTAGTCAAAAGGCTGAGACACATTTATTTAAGTGGAATTTTACATTTTTCTTAAGTCGGTAACTATTACGGCATGTAATTTATCCTGATCGGTATGATCAGTAAAATATAGTTATTTTAGTTATATATATATGGGACTGTTTAGACCATTAAGAAAACAAAACAGAAAGTACAGTAAATGTGCTGCCTTTTGTTTGAACAAATGAACCTCAGGAGTACATTAAAATTTCCTTGGATAAAATATATACTTATGAGCTAATTGGCCTAGAGAATTAATCCATCACTGAGCAACATTATGCTACAGTTTGCCAATGATTGGCCACATTAACCAGCCTGAAGTTACTTGATCTGTAGAGCTCAGACAGCTAAAGGTGTTGTGTTTTTTAAACCTGACATTAGATGTCACAGCATTCATGATTTCCAAAGATTCTGTTTCGTATTGTTTCATTTAGTTTGTCCTTCTCATAAATGTTGATCAAATAAAGTCATTTCTGTATTTCAGCAGAGGGAACTGAGAGTTGTTGTAATTGTTGTTATCTTGTCAAGTTATCTGTAACCTTGACAGGATATTACCAACTTTGTGTTATCCACACCCTTCTGTAAGTTATTCTGAGAGTTATTCTGTGAGTAAGGGCTGTTAAACATTTGGAGTTGACTGAATCATATTAAAAGGAATGACCAAACATTATCAGGATGTTTCTCTCTTCTTATCACAGCTGCTTGTTGCAATCTCACAGTGAGATTCATGAAAACACAGACACCAAAACATTTGTATTTTGTCTCTTTTTTGTCATTTTTCTTACCCTTAGTGTCTTTGACTCAGACTTGGTGATATAAAAAGAGCCTAATGTGGAAGATGCAACAAACACAAAGCAAAATAAATTGATAAACATGAATGTATTCATAAGAGATCCTGGCTCAAGTATGTTTTATGGCATAAATAATTTTTTTCTCAACTTGTGGAATTTGACTCCGCAGGTGCGGGTAAAAAAAAAAAAAAAGCTTTTGTCGTCTGCCTGCACACAGATCAGTTCTCCGTCTGCCAAGGTTTGCTTTCAGGATTTTGACTGTTGTTTGTCCATCACTCACCGCCCCTCTCAGGCATTTCAATCCTCATCTTCCACCTGCAAATCCTGCCCAAGCCCTTCATACCAGCATTGCATGGGAAATTTTCAGATCACAGACCATCCTTATCATTAAGCCCCAGCTCCAAAACACTTCAGCTATAAAAAGCAATCGGTGCTTAAACTGTGTCCCTCCAGAGTAACCTGGGGAAGGGGGGGGGTGTACAGGAAGAGGGAACAGGGAGGGTCGGTTTGTGGATCAGATTGCTGACAATAAAATGAAACTATCTGAACATGATGAGATTTTGCGAAATCATTGTGTGGTGTGTGGATTTTAATGTTTTCTCTTGTTTTGTAAATTGGCACATTTGGAAATACCTGCTGATTGTATCTCATCAATACTAATAAAAAGCAAAAGTACAAAACTGAAAATGTCACTGTAAGCTGTTTCAAAGTCCGCCTCACTGGCAGTCAACTGTGTGCAACAATTGTCAGCTTCTTCTTTTCTGTGTGTGTGTGTGTGTGTGCATATGTGTGTGTGTGAGTGTGTTTCTCAGCCTGACAAATTACACAATGAAGCAGCCACCATGAGCCTATTGACCAATCATGCATTCTCTGACAGACTCAGAAGCTGAAGTGAAACTGGACTTGATTATAAAAAAATGCACCCAATTTTAAAATATGTTTGCCATATAAAGAGGAGATGTTGGAAATACATAATTTAGCATATAGTTAAACTCTAAATGCTTTTAAATGCATTGTTTTAAATATGCTATGGATCAGTGCAACCTGTGGCTTTGGGGTCACATGTGACTCTTTGGACACTGTGCAACGGTTCTTTGTAGCTTTGTCTAAAAAATGACTAATATCATTGTCCGGTCCAATTTTCTGCAATTTGTAAATCAATTTTCTGTAACAGAGAGAGACAGAAAGCCAAATAAAATTGATAAGTTTGAGCTACAGTTTGTTGTCCTGTTTGCACTAAATGTTTGTGTTTTTCTGAGACCCAGTTAAACATTTGAAAACATTTGAGGCAAGTCGCTGTGAGAGAAACACAAATAGTAGTTTTGTAAACCATTTTTTTCTCTTACAAGGTATGTTATAAAACTATGGCAAGTCATTTTCATGTATAGGCTAAGTTTGAATAGGTTACACCTGCCTTTGATATTAAAAGTTAAAATAAAGTAAACATTTGTCATTAAGAGGACAAACTTCACAAATAATATCCGAGTTTGATAATGTTTTTGCTCATGCAAATGGATGCAATTAAAGATGGATATTTTTAATTTTTCACAACTAAGGCTCACAGACATCCATAATTCAGTGTTTACATTTTCACCAAAATGGGTTTACACAAAATTGATTTTTTTTTGTCCTTTTTCATGTTATGTCTATTTAAATGGCTCATTGTACAAAATGTCAACTATTTATTAAAGTTTGTAATACTTATTGTGTAACAAAACTAGCTTTGTCGGTTTACAATTTATATAACACCTGACAATGAGTTCAGTGTTTGCTGTGACAATCTTTAGAGAAGGGCAGTTTTGAATGTAGGCTAAAGCTTGCAGACTCTTGCATTGGGTGAAACTGTTTATTGCAAATATAGCCTACTTTTAAAAAGTATAAAGGACAATATCTATTATCTGTCAGTGATGTCATAGCCACTTTACATTAAAGACATTATAAACCAGATTAATGTGGCACCTGATTGTATTATGGTAAATTAAGCTCGAATGCACCCCAGTAATCTGTAGACAGCTGGAGCCAACATTCCTGAGAGTGTCCTTGGTTCCAAGCAGAGGTGCAGACACAAAGGCTCCACAAAAAAGAAGACAAGACATATATTCAGAAATAATAACTTCAAATGAATTCACCTTTAGGCCTACCTCATGGGTATTTTGACTCTCAGGTAGCGATCGATGGCGATGGCCAGCAGCGCCAGGATGGAACTTTGCGTGAGGACAAGCACGGTGCAGGCGAACAGCAGGCAGCTGTAGAAGTGCGTCTGGAGTCCGATGCTGATGGTGATGGCGAGCGGGATGACGAGAGCCCCTACCGCAATGTCAGCCAAGGCCAGGGAGACGATGAAGCAGAACGTGGTGTCTCTCAGAGAGCGGTTGATGCGCACGGCCCACACCACCATCACGTTCCCGACCACCGAGGACACGGCGATCACCACCTCCATCCCGATGTAGAGCGCCTTGGACGGAGGCAGAGCTGAAGTCATGATGCCGCTGCCGCCGCCGCCGCTGCTGGATGGATGAGTGTGCGCGCGCTCAGCCCGAGCGCGGCGAGAGGGCAGCTCCCTGTTTCAGTTTGGCACTTACCTTTCTCATTTTGTCTTATAGTTTGTTTTCAGTTCACCCACGGATCCAGTTCCTCAGAACTGGCGCGGATCGAGTCCACGCGCGCACCAGACGCAAAACTTCAAGTGATGACTCACGAACTGCTCCCCGGAGGATGAACCACGGCTGACATCCTCGCAGTTGGAGCATACGCCAAGAAAATAAACAAAATTAAGTCCTCAAACATTGTCCGTTCCTGTAGATGACTGAGTCATGCGGGGCAATTGCATCAGGATCAGGTCTCAACAGGACCCAAAAATAAACTTCTCCTGAATTTTAGATAAAAATATAATGACGCGGATTCAGTTCTTATCTTGTTTCTGCAAAATCACATGTGTGACTGAGAGCTCGCCCTCTGTGGGAGTGGACTGAGTCTCAGGGAGGAGACTAGAAGCTCCTGATTTATATGACAGAAATGCGTCTCTAAAAACCTCCATCCTGTCCAATATTTAGACCTTAAGTGTCTCGAGACTCCCCTAAATTTTTTTGTTTGTTTTTTTCACAGGTGTGTTTGTCAACTCTCTGGTGTGACTTATAGGCTAAAATGAAAAGAGGTGGAAACTCTCTGGAGAGGATGTACATTTAAAGAACAGAGATGAAGACAGATGGTTGGATGAGGAGAGACAATAAAACAAAACGCAACATGAGAATCAAATAGCTCCCTGCTGCAATACAGAGGCACACTGGTAAACACAGGAAAAGTTAATATATGTGCTTATGGTGTTTGAAAAGAAACTTACATTATACCACATCTATTTTCCTATGTGATTAAGGCTGTTTTTAGACACAGATCAGTACAGAACCACTCAGACCTGAGATCGAAGCCAATGGGTTTCAGAGCCTCCCCCTCTCACCTTGTCTACAGTGAAGGTCCTTCCCCTGGCAGTGATTTAGGCTGGTCTTCACCTTCAATCATTCATGGGTCTCAACTCCTCAATGAGTTTCAAATCGATCTTTTTTTTTTTTTTTTACAACAAGAGAGAAACCTTCAACAACTTTTAGCCACACTGAGTTACTTTAATATAGACAAACTAAAAGTGCTGACTAATGAGTGTTTTTTTTTAGCTGTTTAGTAAGAATAAACTGTTACACTTTGTGAGGTACAGGTCAGCTCAAATTTGTTGTCCAAAAACTAAAATAACTGATCATAATAAGGAGTTATTATTATTTTTATTTTTTCTAAAGACAGTAGTTCCCAAATTTTTCAGCTTGTGATCCATATTAAGTTACAGAAGCTCATGACTCTGAAGATTGCTGTTTGAATTCAAAGCTAAAACATTTAGCCTTGAGCCTTATCAGCTATTATATTATCTTCATCCATGGCAATACATCACTGCGACTCATTTTAAAATTATGATTTTTGTAGGTCTTCTTATTATATTACACATTCTGCATGTTACAAAAGCATGACTGAAGAAGAAAATGATTCCCCCTCCCCTGCATTCTTCTTTTGTCTCAAATCAGAAGATTTGCAACTACATCTTGAAAAACTGAAGATGTCTTTTTGGTAAGAAGAAAAAAAAAAGTATTTTCTGAAATAATTTATTTTGGTTCAAATGAAAACAAAGAGTTTGTGTATTAGAATGCATGGTGTGTCTAATATAACTTGTGCATTTTACATCATCAGATTCACAAGGTGTAGCTTTTTTTAATAACTGCAAAGATTGTTTTCTTTAATTTCAATTTTTATACTTTACCAGTGTTTCTCAGTTCATGTTGTTTTTTTTTTTTTTACAAAATAAATCATGGTTTTTGTCTTTAATTAACCAAAAGAAACAGGTTTTTGGCCTGCACTTTACAAGAAACAGCATCTCTCTACTTGACACGTATAATAGTTACATCTCATCTAATGTTTAATTAGAATCTACAAAATCTCCAAAGATTTTGTCCTCTTTTATTAATATAAATTAGACTTTTTCTTTGTGGTTTTAGGTGGTCTCCATTAAAGCTTTTCATTAACATCAAGTAAAATGTGTTTAAAACTCATCAGTGATGATGCTACAAACTCTGAATGTAATCATGTTCAGGCTTTTATCTTGTCTTAAAAGCCTGAACATTGTTTGTCTACATCTCACTGCTGTGTGTGTTGTGTGTGAATTAGCAGTCTGTGGCTTTACTTTCCTCTGTCAATATTTCTCCTGATTTTAAAGATTTTATCACCGCTGGTACAACTTTATATTCATGATGAATGGCGGTGGGTTTTGTGTGATTTATGCAGTTGTGACCTTCTGCACAAACTGTGAGGAATGCTGGAGTCTCTGATACATTTATTCACACAATGACACATACAAGATTTTTTTTATTTTTATAAGAGAACTGTATGCTGACAACAGCCAGGGACTCATTTGGGGGATTTTTATCCTATTTTAGTTTTAACATGCTGCAGTGTAGCAAAAGAAAACCAGTAAAAATACGATCAGAAACATCAAACCTAGACTTTTAAATACTCCAGTCTGTTGTGTTGAATTATACCTGAGAAAAGTTTTACAAATCAAATCAATGACTATATTTTCACATTGTGGCTCACTTCAGCTGCAGGTTCTCAGCACCAGTCTGAATTCCAAACACTGATCCAACAGGTGGAGGTGAACAGCATGAGAACTAAATGTGAAACATGTAACAGTGAGTTTAAATAAACTAGAACTGATTCTGAATGTGGTTTGCAGTCATAACAATCTGAAATTGAAGAATCATTTTCATTCTGTGTCAAACGCTAATCATTAGTGGTAGTTTCACAGGCCCAAATATTGTCACAAAACACAAGTTAAACAGAAATTAAATGTTAATTTAACTCCTTTAAAAAAAAATTAAATGTAAAATGCTTTCTGTGTGTGATTTGTGATCATGCCGCTCAGGGGCGGGCTGGGTTTAAAATTCAGCTCGCGAGCTTGGTTTAGAGAGGCCTTTTGTCTAATGGCACAATGGATGCAAGCAGAAACATAAGTTTAAGACTGATCCATTATTTGCAGGATTGAAACATTGTTTTTTCAACAATCAACTCCAACAAGCAGCTTATCTTAAATATAAAAGCACATATTGGCAAACAAAAACCAATCTCAAAAGATATTGAGACCTATAACACCCCAACATATCCATCCATCCATCCATCCATCCATCCATCCATCTTTCTCTGTATCTTGTGCTGCTTTATCGGCATCAAATGAAAATTGGTTATAATGAAGATTAGAAATAGCTCATTAATGGGAAATTAAATTAGATGTCTAATTCAGAAAGCCACTAACACAACTTGCAAAGGTGGATATAGGCTGAATGTTTCTGTGTGACTGGAGGAGTCTTAGAGTGTAGACAGTGTTTGCTAACCTGTACTCCGGCTGCTCGGTGTCATCCCTGGCCTATCTGACTTTGGTCCCTCCATGCAGAAAAGTTCTGTTGATTTGGTGCATTTGGCTGCACATTGCTCTAACCTTTTCTTTTTCTCTGTTAGCTTTTCTGCTCCACCCATCTCTTTATCCTTACTTTTAGACAGGTTTCTGTGTGTTTTGTTTAAATGTGTTTATTTTTTACTCCTACACTGTCAAAGTATACTTATGTTCCATTTTGTAACAATTCATTAAAACAAACCACAGACCAACTTGGTCCTCCTGGAAACAACAATCAACTTATACTCTAAAATAGCACTATCATGCAAAAGGGGAAATTGTGTAGTGGTTTACAAAATAATGTTTGCAAAACTGATCAAAATAGATTAAACGAAAATTGTTTCAAAATAACAGAAATCTACGATGACGCTCTGACTAGCCATTAGCTCATCAATTCAGTCAGAATTAAACTCTACCTCAAACAGTTGTTCAAAGAGCTATCTACAATGTCAATTCAATTCAGTTCAGTTCAAAACTACTTTATTGATCCCAGAGGGAAATTAATAACTCATTTGACTAAAGAGTGATTTTAGATGGTGATTGCTGTGGGCAGGAAAGACCTTCTGTAGCTGTCTGTATTACAACGAAACTGAAGAAGCCTCCCACTGAAGACACTGTTTTTCTATGACAGACTGATGAAGAGGGTGGTCAGGGTTGTATAATGTTCTTGATTTTATGTAAAATCCTTCTTTGCACCATCATTTCCAGAGGTTCCACAGTCATCCCCAGAAAATGTATGAATGAACAGTTATGGTGAAAACAAAGTTGCTTTTAGAATTAAAAAAAATCATGACTATAAGGCATGTATTATGTACTCTACAAAGATGATTTGCATATGATGTTCTTACATACACTGCATGAACATGTGTGTTCATGTGTGTGATTTAACTGTATGTGAAAATGAAGTTGACTCAACACCCAGCCCTAGAACTTTTGGTTTTACTCAACAAGTCAAAGAACATAGCATCAAAGCAACACTTGGTTTCTAAAAGCAATTTTATGTCATTTGTTTCCAAAAAAAAAAGAAAAAATTGAAATGAATCCTTGTGAAGTGGCTGAGTGTGTCCCAGCTCCCAGTGAGCCTCATTGTGTTGGATCTGTGGCGGCTGTTGAAGCATGATAATTTAGGGAGGGAGAACGTGCAGCTCCCCATCAACACTCTCCAGCTCTAAATGGGGGAATTGTTCGCTTTACGGCCACTGTGAGCCTCATATTACCAGCACTTCATTTGCTGAAGTTCAAGGATGAAAAACGTCATGAGCTGCAGTTGAGATTTCTGCAAACTAGTGGATGATTTAAATTCATATTCCTGTGGCTGCACAAATGTCAGCATAATGCAATGCTTATTTGTTACAGCAGAACATTTAAACCAATGAATCATTAAACGGATTTTTGTCATTATGTTCAGGATCATAAGCTTTAAATGCATGCATATAATATTAGGAGAACAAAATAAGAGTCAAACCAGCAAAAAGTGTTAAATGCAAGGGCGGAGTGGGTAACCGGGAAAGTCGGGACTATTCCCGGTGGGCCGGTCCGCATGTGGGAAAAGAAGCAGCTGGGGTCAAACTGCTGATTAGCGAGTAAAAATGGACAGGAAGAGACCAGGTGGGGCTGAAAATGTCAGGTTGAAAAAAAGAAAGTCATTACAGGAGGAAGGCTGGAGCGCCGCCAGGCTTTATACGCCTCCCCACCAGCTTTGTTCATTTTCTCAGAAGTGACGTCGCCCGCGGAGCATGTGCTAAAAATAAAACAATCAATGAGTTGTGAAGCTAAAAAGTTATAAGAATGCCTCTCAGCGTGCAGTCATCATCTGTAAACTCTTTAGAGTTCAACAATACTTAAAAAAGGGGCAAGAGATGCTGTTACAGCTGCAACTCGCAGGGCTGACAGAAGCCGTGTTTCCATCCAATTTTAATTCGAATTTTGAGCGAATTTTTTAAATTTCGCAAAAAGGAAATAAATTATTAATTCGAGTTGGACATGTTTCCATTGACTGGCTTGAATGAAATCACCCAGGCTACACAAAGTGTAATTACGTCAGACACACGTCTGTAGTAAACAGGAAGTAGGAGTCGCAAACTCGCAGGGACTATACATCCCAGGACAATGGAGGAAAGTTATCAGGAACGTGTTGCTACTGTCAGCAAAGTTGTACTTATTCTGTCATATCAACTAGTTTTGGTGATGTTACTGCTGTCTGGAGACGTAGAAAAATGCAATTTTTTTCACGTTACGGGAATAACTGAGGAGATGCTGACAGCGGGAGGAGGGTCCAGCTGCACTCCGATATCAGACAGGCAGCAGGAACAGCTGATCAACATGTGAGGTAAATGTTCGCTTCGTCAGAACTTATTTGACCCATGAGTTTCCATCTCTCCTTTTGCGCATTAACTGTTTTTTGAAAAACCTAAAAACCACCTCAAGCGAGCGAATAAACTTTTTTGCGCATTACAGGAAGTTCTTTTGAATCAGGCCGTTTCCATTCACCTTTTCTAATGTGAAACTTCAAAATGCGAATAAAAAACGTTAATGGAAACACGGTTAGTGACACACAGCTCCACCGTGCTCTCTGTCATAAGGCGTTTTTGCACTGCAAGGCTGGCCCAGGCCCGGTTCGGCCCCAGATGGCCCTGGCCCAGCTCCAACCAGGCCCTGCTTTTTTCGCACTGTGCAGACAGCCGCCAAGAAAGTGGGTGGGAACTTCGCACCAGAAAAGCGTGAATTAGGAAAGTGAAGTACTTTTGTTTGCAACTCAACAATGGACCATCTTGTTTGTTTTGAAGGTGTTCATGCATATAGCTAAATTACAGACTAAAGAGCAAGATCAGATACAGGAATGTATTTTTAGGCGACGAATTTTGATGCGAAATACAGCGGAGAGTTACTGAAGACCTGTCCATGTAGCAACAACACGCTGAAGCGGCTACGAGACAACATCAACAGGTAAGCTAATGGCTAGCATTATTAGCTTCTTGTTGCATGCTACTGTTATTATATTTGTTATTTATTAGATCTATTGGATTTGTAAAGAGTTTTCAGACTCATCTGAATGATTCCCAAACCTCGCTGCAAACGAACCAATCAAATGATCAGCAGTACATGACGTCAAACTGGGCTGGGCTGCTCAGCCCGGTTAGAACCTCACCTGGCCAGGTTCCAGAAGTCGGGCTGAAGCCGGCCCAAAAAGGCAAATGCAAAAACTACGAACCTGGGTCTGCCAGCCCGGCACGTGGACAAAGCGGTGGACTGGGACTGATGACATGTCAGCGGCTCTGTAGTCCACAGATGATGTCCAGATGAGGGAAACCAGGGTCGTCTTTGGTGGCAGTCCATCTCTTTATCAGCTCTGTCAGGGACTTTCTGCTCAGCATTGTTTATGGTTCACTAATATTGTAAATAGTTATTTGTTTTTGTTTAAATCGTTTTATGTAATATTTTT
>JARVJO010000365.1:22443517-22470653 GCA_031762555.1 Cynodonichthys magdalenae | reverse complement strand
GAGGCAGTTCTGAAGGCAAAAGGGGGTCCAACCCGTTACTAGCATGGTGTACCTAATAAAGTGGCCAGTGAGTGTATTTTGTTGTTGTGTTTTTTTGTTTTGTCCCTCTTTGCAGGTGTGGAGGCGGATAGCAGAAATTCCTGCCGTGGGTGGTGAGTTAAGAGTGATCTAGTCAGCTTGGAAGGACATCGGGACTTCTACGACCTCAAATCTGAGATATTCAACATCTTTGATTTTTTGGCCAGATATCACAGTGTGTGTAGTGTTCACCCGAGAACAAACAAACTTGCAACCTGTTGAATATGGCATGCACCCAATCAGAAAGCGTAAACACATAGGGGACTCACCAGAAAGTTTGCTGTCCTATGGAATGGTTTTTCCTCTGGTAAAAATAGTCCACAAATGATCAATATTGTTTCTTCCTATGGCAAATGTTTATTTACTTTGAACTCACGTTTCTCTGGAGGTCACGCAACATTTTTCCTCTGACATCCGAATTCTCACAAGATTTGAAGAAGTCTTGCATGATTTCACATCTGACATCTTAACGTTCATGAATGAAATATCTTTTTGTGTGTGGTGTGTAGTCTCCTGGTGTGCGTTTATACACTACACACCGTAGGACCAAACCTGGTATATCCATGATTTTTTTATCCTCGCATGTGGTGTCTCTCAGTCTTTGAAAGTCAGCCTACTGTTTTAAAATCTTACAGTGTGACACAGCCTTAACCTGAGCATACACACGACTGCCTCAGGAAAAACACACCCTTTTAACAAAAAAAGACCTCCTGCAGAAGCAGATCAAGGTTGGGTGACCATCTGCCTCAGCTGTGGCAGGTAAGACAAAATGACAGAGCCTTAGGCAAACACGAGGTTTAGAACTGTGTTTTATAGAGCGTAAGCAAAGTATAATTTAAATCTTACATTTAAACAATCAAAACATATAATTTCTTACAGTTTATTTGATCTCAGACATCAGCAGAGTCGTATCTGTCAGGCTTCAACGATTTTTCACTCTGCGAGTTCTGTTATTTCCTCCATCAAGTTATCAAACACTTATTTTTGTCACTCTGTTGATTTGTTGTCCCCCAGAGCACAATAAAACACTTAAAGCTCTGTGATTTATGTTCCCACTTACAGTAGATTACCACCAGTAAAACAAAACAAAAAAAAAATTGCAGATTTTTGTGTTTGCCCAGGCCAGAAATATGATCGTGTCTGTAATCCTGAGGATTTATGGTCTCAGACGGCGAACGTGCGCCTGAGCAGCCGTCAGCAGAAGAAAAGATGGTTGTGAAATATGATGACAAGACAGGAGACACAGAGGCTGCAGGAGACAGAGAGCGGAGGTCGAGGAGAGGGAAATGGTGATGGAGTAGAAAACAATGGCACTGACATTTCAAAAAAAAGCAAAGAGAGTTAAGAAAATAAATAAAATATAAAAAGGCAGTAATAATATGGAAAAAGTGGAGGAAAATGTTCTTCCTGTCAACAGTTCAAAAGATTAAATTTAATCTTTAGCAGAATGTTTGTGGATGTTTCAGAGAACTAATGTCCCTTTAATACCTGATAAAAATAAACAACCTACATTAAGCAAAAAAAATGTGTATATTTATAGTGATTAAGTCCATTTTTTGACAGCGATATAAATGTACTTTACCTAACTTAATGGAAAATTACTTTGGTAAAAATGATTTTCACTGATAAGAAAATTACTAAGTAAAAGTCAAAACTGCTCACAGTAATCAGGAAAGTACTTTTACACGCGTCTCTAAGAAATTAAGTGTTGATTTTACTTATAACTGACTCCACTAAACTGAGTTGAGTAAATATGAAGCATTTTAATTGTTTTCTTTAAAAGAAAATGTGTAAATTGCTCAATTTAAATTGCATTTGCTCAACTCGGATTAGTGGAACCAGCTGACATAACTTGGTAAAGTAAATTCAACACTTAACTTTTTTAGGGTGCGTAAACAACTTCTTTCCTAATCAGTTTAGTCATATTTAAATTTGTACTTTGTAACTAGGTGTTAAATTTGAAAGTAAAGAAGTAAAAATATAATTTTTATGTTATAAATGCAACAAAATGAAAGTAAAAGTCATGATTAAAAAAGTACTTGGTAGGATTACAAATTCTCAAAAAAATGACTTAAGTACTATGTACAATGTAAATGTAGTCACCTATTATTCACCTCTGGTTTTTGAGTTGTGTTGCTTTTGTTTCTGGCTTTTATATCTCAAGTTACTCTCATTGGGAAAGTTAAGACCTCTGCATGCTCCATCTGAACTGCGGAAATCGTCTCTTGTTCAGTTACGTGACAAAACTTGTGTCATTTTGTTTGTGGCTTCAAGGGTTTAAAGAGTTCAATACTAGGTGAAATAAGGTTCTGTGGTTGCAACAAAAGACTCTGGATCTGTCTTGGGTGACCAGAACATTCATTGTTTCCAACATTAGGTCTCTGTGACGACTATGCTTTTCACATTCCTGGCAGAATCCTCGTCAGACTGTCAGCTGCTGTCTAATGAGGCTTCCTAGTATTTAGTATGACTGTCTGCCAGACACACAGACATGTACCTGATAACACTATCATTCCACTCATGGCTGCACTTTATCACTCTGTTGTCTGTTTTAGATGTGGCTTTTTATTGCAAATTCATGCATTTGCATATCACCGGTTTGCATGTGAACCAAATTACATCTGAATTGGACCATTCTTTCCAGATGCTTAAATTTATCTGTGACTATAATTTAAAAACAGTGGAGCTGTGTGCTGTAAGTCATCTGCACACTATTTAAACTGGCCCACTGCTTATTTATAGCTTTAAACTCTTTAGATTCACAAAATGTTTGACTGTCCTCCTGAACAAGTTTTCAAATATACCTAACACATGAAAACTATTTTTAGCTCTTGTTTCTGTTTTTATCTTTTTTTTGTTTGTTTTGTGTTTTTAATTATTATTTTTACACCGTGTCATACAAATGTCTCCTTCAGCTCTTTCCTACAGAGAGTAACAAAAGAGATGTTAAGCAAAAACTGAGCTGTTGCTGACATTTTACTGATGTACAAACCTGTAATCCAATTGTTAAAAGGTTAATTTCCTTGTGACCTAAGAGGTTTTATGTGCACCACATGGCAAAACAGGTTAGTGTAAGGTCAGAGTTCTTTCAAATTTGAAAACCAGTCTTTTGTCTTGGGTCTGTGAAGCC
This sequence comes from Cynodonichthys magdalenae, assembly GCA_031762555.1. Lineage (NCBI taxonomy): Eukaryota > Metazoa > Chordata > Actinopteri > Cyprinodontiformes > Rivulidae > Cynodonichthys > Cynodonichthys magdalenae. Next base: position 22,467,445 of record JARVJO010000365.1, on the reverse strand, counting down.
AGACTCAGGGAATTAAATTGTTGCAAATATGTTTTCATCTGCAACCCTTTCAGCATCTGATTATTTATAAGTCAATGTTTAAAATTTCAGTAAAAACAAGTAAATACAACTACTGTAGTTTTTGTAAAACACAAATAATAAAAAATGACCAATAATTGTCAGATTATTTGTCTTTTTTTTTCTTCTTTGAGGCTGAATGGTTGTATTTAATTGGATTTAATCTTCTGACAGTAATCAGCAGATCAAACAATAGTGTTATACTGTTCTACAAATAGTTTAATGAGAAATCAGCTAAAATAAAAATTTACAAAACTGAATGATGACAGGGACAGTGAAAGTCTTCTCTGCTGGATACTATATGATGCAGATTTCTGTTTTTATGTTCTTTGTATTTTACTCCAGCTTTTGGTCTTTGGTTTTGTTTTTCATTATTTTACTGATGTGCTTTATTGATGTTTTATGTAAATGCAACTGTACAAAAAATTACCAGATATTTTAAATAAATATAAATGAGTAACACTCACTGACGTTTTTTCATATAATATGTGTAAACGAATTGAAAATGCATAATTCAGTCCTGAAACATTTTATTTGTGGGACTGATCCCATTAACAAGCAGCTGTAACAATCAGTCATTCACCCAGACAAACAGCTCACTGTTAATTTTCTGTGGGGTGACTGGTCTCTGTGGGGAATCAGCCTGATCCATACTTCCTGTGAGGCAGCTTTAACACTGGATAGTAAAGCTTACGGGCCACAAAATTAACATGTTTGGAATCCACTAACGTCAATACATCGTGTTTTAGGGTTGGGCGATATTGGCAAAAAAGGTACTTTGCAATTAGTTGTAACATTCAGTAATGATTAATATGACAATTAATACATGACAATTGTACCTGCAGGTTTTTGACTTTAAATCAATTACCATGTGTTCTAAAGTTATACAAACAAATCATCAGTCAAACTAATTTACTAATTTTAGCAGGTTAAAATAATAATTTGTGAATTGCAATCCATCTTTCCACAAAATGGAGCAGCAGCATATTTTTAGTAACACAACATGCCACGGGCTCACATGCACTTTAGATAGTGAAAGTGCAAACACAAAAATACATCATTAATTGCAGAAATGCAAGGTGGCAAATATTAATAACTGACAGTTATTCTAAAAATAATTGCACACAATATTATTTTGAATGACTTTAATGTGTTTAATGCAGAGGTTATAAGAAACAAGTTATTTCCAGTAACCCAGTAAATCTGGGTTTTCAGACTAAAGACTCAGATGCACCCACCCCCGCACACACGCACATACATCAACCGCCCACAACGCAGTCTATCGCAGCAATTATAGTAAACAAACACCATTTTCCTTTGCAGTTACTCTGAAAAACAACTCACGTTTTGTTCACATCTTTGTTTGGTCTATGTTCAGATTTGTAACTTATATTACGATCAGTACGTGTGTCTGTGAGGATGACTGAAACAATCTTACCAGCTGAAACGTCCTCTCTGTAATCACTCTGGTTCTTTAAAAACATGCTTTCCGGTCCGATGGTAAGGTTCATATGTATCCTGAGATGCAATTTTCCATAACAGATATTGTATAATGTTGCTTCTTTTTTAATTATTACAACAAAGTCTGCTCCAGGCTGTAAACAGTCCTGTATAGAAGCGGCTATGATGACGCTGAAATGGGCGGGACAAGAGAGGAAGGAGGTTCTTAAAGAGACAGAGACCAATTTCAAGGTATTTGGAAATGGATATTATGAGAAGTCAAATTTATTTTCTGTATAAACAGGATTTTAATTAGGTGACATAGTTACTTTATTATGGTATAGAATTTAAATGTATGCCTGAGAAACACATAATACTGCCCCTTTAATTTTGGTTGACTCAGAAGGTCAGTCATAGATGTAACCCCAATGATCATTTTCTGAGTGTTTCATTAAAATCCATCCAGGTGATTCATGAGAAATTTTGCCAACAAATTATTTTGTGCTCTCACACATAGACGATTTTATTATCACCGTCATTGAATAATAACACACTGCAAACTTGCTTTAGACTTTCAAGAAGGATTGTTCAAACTATTGCCCCTTAAATCACCTGATCTCCTGCCTGAAAACAAAATATATTTATTTGCTGCAGTTCTCCAAAGGCGGTGTTGTATCTTGAAGTGGGAAGTGGGATCAAGCTGCCTCTCTTGTGAAGAAGAGATCGATCAGAGACAGAACTGTCTGACAGAAGCTGCAGGAGAAGTCAGCTGTGACCAACTAATGACATGAAATATGTGAGAAAGGATTTCTATGGTTAGTTTGTGTGGAGGGGGGTGAATTTCTGGTCCAGGCTCAGAGGAAGGAATGGAGCAGCAGGTTGGTTTTTATGGAAGCTTAGGGCTTTCACTGTTAGGTGAGCAACATGTTTTACAGATCTGAGGAGGAAGTTCAACTCTCTTTACAGCAACTGTTGGAGCAGCAGCATAAAACACAGGCTCAGAAGCTTAAACTGATCAAATTAAATGAAAGCTGTGCTGAGGATAATTGTGGGACCCCAGGGGCGAGTTGTAAAGACATATATTGCAAAAGTCAATCATCTGCATGCTTTCTTCAAAATTTACTGAGCAAATAAAAGTGTTACTTTACTGGAGATTTAAGCCATTCTGTAAATAAAAACTAAACTCTACAAGCTGCACTGCAATAACCTCTAATCAAGTTCTACCAGGACAAGAAACTCCTTGAATGGAAACAATTCTTGCTGTTTACAATGCAAAGGGTGAACACATCCTAATTCTCCTGTGTTTCTAACTGATACAACCTAATTAAAACAAATGTGAAAGCAATCACACAACAAATACTTTGTTACTGTACTTAAGTTGAATTTTTGGGTATCTGTACTTTACTTGACTAATTATTTTTCAGTCAACTTTACTTCTCTTCCTTACATTTTCACACAATTATCTGTACTTTCTACTCCTTACATTTTTTTTAAAAAGGCAAGAAGTTATCAAAGTCTTAAGGCTGATGTCACTGTAAGGCAGCACAAGAGGAACAAAATGCACAGTAGGCAGAAAATGATGGTAAGTGAGTTTATTTACAGTGCTCTGGTGTTTCTGGACCTGGAGACCTGTTTGGCTTCGGAGGGAGTATGCAGGAGCCTTAAGGGCAATTACAACTAATTTTTCACTACCTTCAGCGTATTTAATCTGCTCTAGCTCAAAAACTAAAATACTTAGACTCTTCAAACCTGGGCTAGAATATAGCAGAATATTTTAGACTAAGTTTGAGATTTGTGAAAGCTTTTTCTGATTTGTGAAACTTCAGCAAAATTTGTTTTTTATCATTTTTTATGTCATGATTTGTGTCTGTGCTTAGGATTTATTCTAGTTTTCTGTCATGTCGTCTGTTTTCTTCCTCCTGTCTGCCTTTGCTCCAGCCCCGCCCACTCACACCGGATCCTCATGTTTCTCCCCAGGTGTCTCTTCTATCTACTAATTAATTTGCCTTTATATTCTGTGTCCTGTCTTCAGTGTTTGTTGGTTTATTGTGCTATTCCCGTTAACAATTTATTTATTATAGTATGTAGACTATTTAAATGAACAAGATCAACTGTTTTATAATCAATATCTAACTCAACTTGTTTTTCTGTGCAGATTTTGGGCTTTATCTTAAGACTGTCAGGCAGAACCCTCACCTCAACCCTTCTTTCATCCTCTTTATCTCTCCTACCTTTTTTGAACTCCCCTTCATTTCTGTGTAATTCTTCCTGTCCTGAACATATCAAGGGGTTACCATTGTGATGGGATTTAGGCGTATACTGTGACACGATTAGTGCTGATAGTACTTGACGTATGAGACAGGCTGTTGACGTCCACATTGATCTCAAGTTTAATTATTCTATAGGTGCTATCGGAGGGGGCTTGACTCAGCTTGAGAGAGACCAAACTCTGAATCTCTGGTAGCAATTCTCCCCAGAAGAGCTAATCCAGACCCACCAATCCACTCTTCCATAGTCTCTAAACCATCCTCATCAACAGCCCTTTCATATTACTGTGTGTAGTTCATGTGAGTGATATAGAAAGCACTCCCCCAAGTGGTGTAAACACGTTACCACAAATTACTCTGAATCCTTTAAACCAGTTTGGTCTTACGTTACTGCCAAGTTTTGACATTTACAAATGTTATTACTGAGATCATTACATGTTTGTTTTTTCTTTTCCTACAAGCAAACATGAACATTACAATCGGTTTAAAAAAGTGCAATCTTTATTCGAAACTTCCCAGCTCAGATGTTTCATTTTTGACATTATTTCTTGCCTTTTTTGCTGCCAACTTTCAGGATACATTGAATATTCAGTACATGATGAATACTGAGTTGTTTCTTTATTTAAATGAACAGCTAATAAGAAATGATACAAGTGTATCGTTTGTACTGAAGTAAAGACAACCTTGAGAAGATTCTGTGAAAAGCCGGAGGTCGGCTGCAAAAAGGCTGTTTTATGCCACATTCATCATAATCTGAAAAACCTCTGAATCTCATGATTTATTCAGTTAGTTGTTACTCTGATGCATTTTAGTTATATTTTAGCACAGAACAAATTCAATAAAAAGAAACCTCACAAATGCTGAGTTACTGGCTTTTTTTAAATAACAAATAGGTTTTACATTGTCCTGCGTGGCCTCATGTTACATGACCTTTAAAAGAAATATAAAATCAGACAGAAATGTGAAGAGAAATGACTTTATTTCATCCAGTCCAGTTATCACTTCTGAAAATTAACCACAAGAGAAAAATACCACACATTTAAATGGTGAACATTATAGAAACACATTAATCTCTGCCAAACCTCGGAAGAACCAGAGAGGTTCTGTTAATACTGAACGAGTTTATTAACGTGTCTTTTAGAACAGATCTTATAGTGCAATCAGAGACAAACAAAAAGACTCCATAAAAAAATAAAAGTTAACTAGTGGTTTTCCACAGAATCTTATATTACTTCAGCAAACTGTGGAACAGTCTGACAAAGGATTTGTCCTTTGTTTAGTGCACAACATGAAACACTGATAATGGTGACGTAAATGTATTTTATAAGAATGGAACCGCAAGAGGAAAAATAGAATCAAAAGAAAGAAGCACCAAAGGAATGTACTAAAAAGCAGGATCAACTTTCTGACAGAAAGTCAAACAAAAACTTAAACTTGAGTCAGACATAAAATGAGTACAAGATTAGAGATTATAATCCCACAGTTCATCTGATACATGTTTATTTTATACATGTTTGAATAGAGATGAAGACCGCAAAAAAATGAAATAATATATGCTACAAGAGCCTGCTAACAGATACTTGGTAATTGGGCATATTAGTAAATTTCTGCAAGCTGCTAGTTATTTTACCTATTATTTGTCACTTCTTACACAGGCAAGATGTGCATTTAAGATTTGATTCGGTTAATTTGTTTCTCATTAACTCCAACTGTAAAATCACATATACTACATGTTAAAAAAACAAAGTAAAGAGTTTGATCTGCATTCAATCAGCTGCAGATTAAAAATCAGTTTGAAGTAGTCTTTTTGCAGTCCCATCAGATTATATGCCCGTTTCTAAAAAACAGATACTTGTGATTTTATAAATTTCCATAATCTACACTGGTCTCCAAGCTGTTCATTTGGCACTGATCAAGAATAACTTTTTAATAGGAAAGAAAAAATCTATAAAAATGTGTCTGAGTCAACAGTTTATCATGAACTGATTGAAACACCAACCTTTCACCAGAACGATCTGTGCACTTTATGAATCTGTGATTAATTCAGCATCAGATTTAAGATTAAAGTCAATGAGCATTTTTACAATTGATCAAGTTTTAACTTCAAGAGTGTGTTAATTGTTCAGCTCAAGATAAAATAGTGATTTCAACAGGCTAAAAGATAATCTTTTTTATGATGCTAAACAATTAGAATCAACATTTTTAATCCTGCTTCTTAGTACACCTCGGAGACACAATTCTCCATCTAAGAACAGCTCATTGTGTCAGTCTGCTCAAAATTATTTGAGTTTATCAAAAATGCAACACAATTGTTTTTTAAAAAAATGATGCCACTGTTAGAGAAAATCAAACAAACACAGCTATTATCGGTCCAATTATCAACTTTCACTTAACTGAAAAAAAGACTGAGTCATGCCTATGCTGGCTATAACCTTACAGATTAACAGAATAGAGTAAATAAATGCTAGTGTTTCAGCTTTTGAACTCACAAACATAAAGAGACAGATTGAACATAAACTGAATGTGCAGAATATTCTTGCATTTCTCAATACATCTCTTTTTCAAGGCCTATGTGGAAGACTTCGTGCTAATTATGTGACAACAAAATGAAGCAAGATATCAGAAACACTAGCTAATAATTCAACTTGTGTCTTAGATTTATTACTCAATACAAAAGTCAGTAAATAACATACTAAACTGGCTAATACAAAGTTTTTCCAGAAACTGAGAAGTATTAAGTTTGATTGGGAAAAAAAATAGTTTAACACCTGCAAAACTTCTAGTTCTTGCAATGTAAAAAAAGAAAATTGTTAATGGCAGCATTTTTTAGCCTTTTATAGAAAAGTTGCTCACATCAATATGATTCATAAACTGGGCTGTTAATAAACCTACATCATTGCCCTGAGAAATATGTTCCATCACGGCTGTGGGTCTGAAGATGCCTTTTGATTTTGTCGGAGCGACTGAAGCACTTGCCGCACACTGGGCAGCTGTACGGCTTCTCCCCCGTGTGGATCCTCATGTGAACCTTCAGGTGAGCCATCTGCGTGAATCCCTTTCCGCAAATCTGGCAGCGAAACGGTTTTTCTCCCGTGTGGCTCCGCTGATGCTCCTGCAGTCTTCCGGAGGAGCTGCAGCACTTTCCGCACACGCCACAGCGGTACGGTTTTTCCCGAGTGTGCACTTGGACGTGGACGTGTAGGTGGCCGACATGACTGAATGCCTCGCCGCAGACTTTGCAACAGAAAGAGGACATGTGGCCCTGCGGGGGAGATTTTTGATGAGGGCAGTCCATAGCATTGGCTGCTTGGTTACGCATGAGAGAGGCCTGTCCTCTGTTAGGTCCACCTATTGCTCCTTTAGCACCAACCATCTGTCCACCATTCTCTGCCCCCATCATCTCAATATTGTTCTCGTTTGAGCAGTTTGGGTTGACTGGTGCAAGAGGCTGGGCGCCACTGCTGGAAGATGCAGAACCTCTGTGGCCTCCTAATGTCTCACCCTTCACGTGCCTCGAGGAGCCCCGAGATCCAGGATCCCTTTCCCGGTTCTCTACGCCCTGATTCTGAGGAAGGCTGGAGGTGTGGGGGCCATCCTGGGGGTATTCGTTTGCAACACGGGGAGGAGTGAACATGTTCTCCGAGGTACCACAAGGGCCATGGGCACGAAGGTGATCCCCTCCCTGGTTGACCCGCAGATCTCTTTTGTCTTTGATCTGAATGGGAATGCGCTCTTCATGCCCCATACTGGGACTCCACTCACGACGTGGGTGTTCACCATCCTCTTCATCTAGCAGCCCTATGGATGGACGATCTGACAAGAGAAGGCAGAACAATGACTAGATCAATGTAAGCATTATTTACAATGTGAAACTCTGATTTTTATAGTTGTTTAATTAAGTTTAATATCCAAAAGACTTAGACAAAGTAGAGGCCAATTTAGAAATGGTAACTGCGTTGACTCCTTTGGCTAACGATCCAAGAAGCAAAGTACTGAAGTCAAAACATTCAATAAAACTATTTAGGGATTCGTTTGTTTATTTAAAAGGATCCCCATTAGTCTCTATCACAGTACTGTATAAACGACCCTTCCTGGGGTCCAACAAAATATAAAAACACAATAAAACATATTTAAAATAACCCAAAACATCATTAAGCAAAAGAGACACTATAAAACAAAAACTACCAGATTCATCATTTCAAAATAACATAATGAAAAATCATGACCACAAAAAAAGAAGAAAAAAAATCAATGACCATTTGTCTTTTTTAAAATATTTAAATCCAACAGTACTGTGGATACTTGTTATTGTAGGAGGCACATATACCAATATCTAAAGTGCTCTATACATAACTAAGCCCTAAGTGCATTGAAGCTCGTTTGGTACCAAAACTGTCTGAAGTGAGTGACAGTTAATAAATAAAATAAAAATACTAAAACGTTATAAGCGGTCCTGATCCTGTGCAAAAATAAACTGATGGAAATATCTTTAGTATTGTAAAGGATGAACATCAAAACTTGGGAAAACTGATATTTAGTTACGCTGGAGTTCATAAATTAATATATGAAAAAGTATTTTTCATTTTATTTTTAATTTGTGTTTGTTTGGGACAGCAAATACATGTTTTTAAATAAGGCGAAAAACAAAAGTGTTAATCACATTCAATAATTCAATCAAGTTTTTAAAGATAAAAAAATCTGACTTTATTTATTGTTAAATTAAACTAAATGCGCCTTCCAAGACAGTGCATCTTTTTTTCGGCACAACACCCGGTGGCTAACGAACAAAGGTCGCTAACACACGAGCAGCTAATGTCAGCTAACCTAGAAACAGTTAACTTGTTCTCAAGTGAAGCAACATTAATCTATAGCTGTGCTCGTTCTGCCGCCATTTTTCCTTATTTCAACAACTGTTATCGTCCTTAGACTTTGCTAATAATGAAAACATAGGGCACTGCTAGTCCCGTTAGCCTTTCGGGGAGCTAACCTGGCCATATTTCGATTCCAGCGTCTCGGAGCCTTCGTCTCAGATGGTCGTTCTCCCGCTCCCTGATTGCTATCTCCTCTTGGTATTCCAAAATCGTATCCTCCACAGACTTGTAAATCTCCTGCGCAGCAAGCATGAGACGCTCAGTCAGGAAGACGTTTAAAAATTGCAGCTTTGTCATTTTTTAGAGGGTGGGTTGCTGCGCGGAGATCTTGCTAACATCCAAAATGGACCAAAACGATGCTCCAGCCAGCCTGTCACGTGACCTGGATTTGTTTATTCTTCTTTTTCCCAAAAGAGTCCAGTCTGCAGCTAGACATGTCACTCCCATTTTAGTCGACGTCATAACGTCTCTTAAAGCTGTACGCACCCACAACGCTCAATATCACATGAACAAAAACTAAAGAGAAATACAATATTCTAGAAAAATATAAATTTCCTCTACAACTGCAGTGTAAATGACGAGTGCTGAATGGCTTCACCAAAATTTGTTAAAAATAAGTATTTGTTTAAAAACAAAATTAGCAAAACAACAGCTAAAAAGCTTAAATTTGCTAAACAAAAACTAAAATAAAAAACATAGACGCTAAATTGAACAAAACTAGTGAAAAGCTAGAATTATCAGAAAACCAGTTATAAACAACAAATCAGCAAAACAGTAAAACAAGCAAAACAGTAGCTAAAAACTGAAACTATAACAGCTAAAAGTAAAGCAAGTATGCTAAAAATGCTTCCAAATAATGGATATTTTCAAGGATTTGAAAAGTTCTAAATACATTTCTATGGAAAAAAATGTTAAATATTTTAGAAAGTACAAAAGTTTCAAAAGTCATACCATAACATTCTGATAAAGGGCTTAAATAGCCGAAAGTACAATAGCAAGTCTAAAGTATATACAATAAACAAGAAACACAAATGTGAATTCACACTAGAAGCAAACAGCAGCGCAAAGTTTTACAGAATTGTAAAAAGTGTCTTTACAATCATGGCCTGCAGATGGGTTCCAAAAGTCGCCACCAGAGGGCGCCAGTAATGCTTTATTAAAGTTTAATGGTTTTCTGCTCTTCACGGAGTTTTTATTCACATCAATTTAACAAAATGTGCATTAGGCAGAGCGCTCAGTTTTGTACTTGGGCAGAAATGTAGAAAAAGTTGACAAAGTTTGTGTCTTACGGTTTTGTTTTGTTTTGTTTTTTCTTACGCTTCTTGTCGTTCTGTCTCAGAGAGGCGCAGTTGGCCTTTTTATTTTTTTAGTTTGGCTTTTTTTTTCGCAGAGGGATGCTGGAGCCATCAGGCTGCAGCTGGTTGGACAGGGATTGCAGGGCAGTAACTATCAGGGCTTTTCTTTTTCATGCTCTGTAAAAAAGTCCTTTAAACACATTTGAAGCATCTTTGCCGATCTCTTTGCGACTTTCCTGTGCGCCTTGGCGCGCTCCTCAGAGATGCGTCTCTGTCACATCATCACCATGTGGATTAGTTTGGTCTTTGTTCTGGCAGCTGCCAGTCCTGGTGGGAGCTGGGGGGGATGTCAGCTGCCCCACGACTGGAGACCCCAGACAGAAGCGTGCCGCGCCGAGCTGGCGGAGATCATCGTGTTTGCCAAGGTGCTGGCGCTGCACAAGGAGTCCTACAGCGTCTACAACTACCTGCCGTGGCAGCACGACACCGACCTGCTCTTCTCCGCTGAGATCGAGCTGCTGTGCGACCAGGCGTGGGGCAGCATGCTGGAGGTCCCTACCGGGTCCAGGTTCAATATTAGTGGCCTGGGCTACTTACCGTGCTTCACCTACAGCGTCACCCAAAACAACAACTACTACTTCTTCCTCAGGTGAACTGCCAGGTGTCCCCGCAGGGGCGCATCCAGAGGGGCCAGGTGCATGAGGGGGGCTCAGATAGACAACACTTAACAAAAACTCAAGTGTTTTATTATGATGCTGACATACAGATCGTGCAATAAGAAAATCAATCCTCCAAACCTAAAAGGAAAGATAAAAAGAATGTCTTGTTTTCTAAACATGTCCAAAGTTTTTATTTTTCCCTTACTGAGAGATGGAAAGTTAAAAAAGTTTTTCTGAACTCATAGGAAAACCATTTTTTATTATTATTCCTAAAAGACAAGCTGTTATGGGAATGTCCAATTATCTAAGTCGAATCAATTACTTTTGTTTTTTTAATGTTTTATGGAAATAACTTTATTTATTTAGGATGTGGGGTGGTAGCCTTTCTAAATATAGGCTACCTTAGTTTGTTTCTGAAAGAAGCAATTATTTGTGTTTCTTTGAGCTTCAATTTTAGCATTTTTTAAAGGCTGTCTTGTTTTCTTTTTCTTTCTTAAATGAAAACAAAAATCTTTCACAAGGCTTCTGTCACTTCCAAAGACATTTTCTCAAAAAAAAAAAAAAACTTGAACTTAGAAAATCGTACAATCGGCCTTCTTACAAAATAACACTTTCACTTACCTTTCATTGTTTCTGTCTGATATTTATTTGATATTTTACGTGACTTTTATAGCAAATTGAAAAAGGTGGTTATTATCCCCCTCTGTTTAAAGTCAAGTCATAAAGTTCCAAAGTGGACCTGAAAGTTTTAACCAATAAATCATTAAGTTATAAAATGTAATCATAAAAATGTTCCTTTTTAGGAAGGTTGTGGAGAAACATCCTTTTTTAATGTAAGTAAAAGAAAAACGAATATATTAGTCCTGTTTTTGTGTAAAAGATTATAAATAATTAGAAATAAATTTTGCAGATTTCCAATCTTAATCATCTTTCAAAAATGGAAAATTGAGAATCATGTTATTAAATAGTTGGGTGATTTTTTTAGGTGTAAGACTAAATTTATACAGACCTGATGGTAATATCATAGTAATAATATTTATTTAACTCTTATTGAGTTAAAGTGATTTAATTGATTTCATATGTTGTATTTTAGAACAAATATGGCTTAATAAGTTATCTTTGAGCAAACTGTTTTTTTTTTAAATCTAATTTGATGCCTCAACATAATCCTTCTACAGATAAGTTTCCTCGTTCTCGAGGCTGCTTAGCAACACCAAACTCCCAGAAGGTCTATTAATGAATCAAAACTCTCCAGACGGCATTTATTTCCTCCCCCAAAATATCTTCTGTCTGACCAAAATAGTTTCTCTAATCAATCACGACTTCAGTACAAGCTCCCAGGATGAGATGAATCATAGCAGAAACAAAAGCATCCAAGGATCTCCCCCAGCACTCATAAATGAGACGGATTGAGCGTGCAGCTAAAACCATATGTTTAGTTTATATTTCACTCTGTTGATTTTTAACTTCTCTCGGAACAGAAAGCAGCTTGTTCGCTAAGGCTCAAAATGCTGTAATCCTGTGCTAAAGTGCTCATTTAGATTATGTTCCTTAATCCTTTTTTTCTACCTGTGTAGAGTTCAGATGAATTCCTTTAAATCTCCAGCTCTGTGTAGTTCCTCGTTTCTGTGATTACATCTGACCTTTGGCGTTCTCGGCTAAACCCGAACCTGAGCTCTCTGCTCTGTTCAAACACAGACGTATACAAAGCACATGCTGCCTTTGATGGGGACAGCCGGGCTTTAGATGCCTTCTGAGAGGTTTGAGATGGAATCCAGATGTTTGCCACAAGACTTCCTGAAGATATGAAACACGTTCCATAATTCCCCTCGGCTTGTCATCTGCTGGTTTGAGTCATCTCTATGACTCTTTGGTTTAAATTATAAGAGAAAAAAGATTTTTTGACTGTTAGCAGAAATGAATGTTTTTGTCTTGTTTATGCTCAATATGTAATCCCTGTTTAAATAAAAGGCCTAGCAATTGTTAATATCTTTTTAAATATTTTATTTAAGAAATAAATTTTGCTCTCCACCGTTTAGGTATTAAACTAAAATCATGGTATGCTGGGAAGGGTAGCCAGTTTTGTCAAACTTTGGAAAATGCAATTATGCACAATCTTGTGTAATATTTTGAGATCTCAAGAGATTTATTAGGGTTTGGAGTATGTATTGAGGATGACTCTCAGCTACTACCATACCAAATGTATGCAAATATTTAGAAAATTAGCCGAGTTATAATTTTTTTTTTTAATCTCATTAAGACATTTATTCTTCATTGGCAGCCTGGGCCTGAAGGAAGCATAAACATGTATGTTTGGAGAACATGTAAACTCCACAGAACACCATCTTGAATCAGGTTGACTCCAAAAATTTATCAGCTAAAGATATACAGCTAATTATTACTCACTGGAAGTTTTGTGAAAATCCATCCAGCAGTTCATAGAATATTTTGCTAACAGCCAAAAAAGTTGACATCAAATAGTTAATACCAAAAATTATATCATAGATCTTTATAATCTGGTATCCCTTAGAATATGTGTTAAGGTTCAGTCTCAGCTACTACCACATCAAATCTTAGGTTAATATCTGTAAAATCAACTGAGCTATGGTCATTTTTGTGTTTTCTAAACTCATGCGGCTGTGGCGGCCATCTTGAAATGAGCTGACTCCAAAAGTTATTCATTTGTACTATCAATGGTTACTATCTGGAAGTTTTATTAAAACCTGTCTAGTAGTTCATGAGATATTTTGCTAACAGACAGACATGTGAGTACATGCCCACAGGCAACACGACTCACAGTCTGTCTTTGTCTTTCAGCGGCAGGCAATCACTAAATTCTTTGGCGTTAATTAATAGCTGTCGTTTCCTTCTGTTTAAAAAGGTTTCTGGTGACAATTAAATGCTACATATTTCCTATTTGGCTCATGTTTGTTTACATCTGTCTTTGTTTTCACATATGGAAGACATTTTTCTTGCTTTGGCTCACTACTCTATCAACATATTTTTTCTTTTTTTTGCCACGCAGGATGGATGAGAATTACAACATCATGCCACACGGGGTGAACTTCCAGGACCCCATCTTCTCTGATACTCCGGAGAACCACCGCATGTTTGCCAGTCTCTTCCAGTTTTCTAATTGCACCCCTGGAACCCAGGTCCACAGCTTCACTCCGGAGTGGGAGGCTCAGGAGGACAGCCGGGTACGTAAACACTCAGAGTCACCATGCGAGAGCTGATCTGCTTGATTTCTTTTTTTATTACATTTTTTGTGGACCTCTGTAAATTGAACACCAAACACCCCCTGCTTTTCATGGCAGATGTTTTAAACTGACATAATTTTTTTTTCTGAGGAGGGATAAAGTTGTAGCCATGATGAAACCTGCAAAATGACCTTCTGCATGATCTCATGTAAAATTGTGAGCTGTCTCGCTCAAGAGTATGCAAGGTGAATGTCTTTGAAATACAGCATGTTTTAGCTCAATTTAAGTAAAATTGACTGAATTATGACAACACACACAGCAAAATCTGTTTGGCCCAGTTCTGGCCCACGCGATGCAATAACACTCTGACACTTGGCCTGGATACAACAAAGAATGATCGACCTTTAATGGCCCAGAAGTGGTTTGTCAGAGGTGGTCCATACATGGGCCACATAAACCATCACTAGGCCGGTTGTGGCATGCCATCATAAAAACAGTGCCATCATTGCCAGACCTGGCCCACATTGACAAACTCCCTGCCATGCCAGCCAGCAGTGCCAGCTTGACACCAGCTCTGGCCCACACCTGTTTTCTATGAGTTGTGGTGGCCATCTTAAATTGGGGTGATTCAGTACGTACATTCAATGATTTTTTTTCTGGGTTTCTGTTTGAAAAAGTCTTTTGCAAAGACCATTCTGATTCAGCTGTTAGCTTCATGATGTCTTCACACACAAAAGGCAGAAACAAAAAAGTGCAATAAGCATATCAAGTTTGAAATGTTGCAGCCCCAATATAAATGACCCAGTTTTACATCCCATTGTTTTTAAAGGTTGCTGGAAAGAAACGAACATGTTTCACATTGAATGAAAAACCAGATGCACATTTCCTAAGGGGTTGGCAAGACAAAGACCTTGCTGTTGCTGTAAAAACCAACAATAAAAAGTAAATGGTAGAAACCCTGAGCAAATCAAAGCCAGGGAAAGTGGCTTTTAAAGCAACTCGTATTTAAAAAAAAAAAGCTCATATGTTTGATTTCAAACCATTAAAAACATTTTGGTGGTCTTCATGAAGCAAAAGTAGATTTTAAGGTAACTTCTATTTTTGAATGTTCCAATCATACTTTTACTGGTCAAGATTGTTTTTGTTCATAAAATCACTGGGAGACACCTGGTCCTTTTTGGACTTGGTATAATTATTTTACTCACTGCTGCTTTGTTTCATCTCGTGGCTCTGATTTAGCTCATCTCTTCCATGTCTGTTTACAATTATTTACTGACAATTTACAAAAACTAAAGAATCCACCATGAGGAAGGCGAATGAAAACATGGATTTATATTTCCATTAAGAGGAAACGCCTGGGACAGACTTGTGATTACAAATACAGAACTGCGCCTCGAGATGCTGCATTACATCATCCTCTAAGCTAAATAATAACAGACTTTGTTTTTTCCTTTTGTATGTAGCAACCAACAACTGATCTGAGATCAGATTAGATCATACCATATATATCTTATGATTTATTTTAAATTAAAAAGAGTACAGAATTACAGAATTAAACTGTATTTCTCCAAACTATTTACAAGAGATAAGATATTAACTGTTTATAACCATTCCACAGAACCTCACTTCAAAAGATTTGAATTATTTTTTTTGGCCTGATACAAAATAAGAGTAAACCTTTTCTCTTGTATATTTTGATTTTGATATTAACTCTAGATGCATTATTTTTTAATTTTTTAATGTAAGCTTTGATTTTTCTTCTTATGTATTTGTGGCAAAAAGTAACTATTAGCATATTACCTTACATGTTTTCAAAGCCTGGTAAAATATGTCTTGTTCATTTTTCTTGACAGCAAGTTTATATTAAAGGAGACATATCTTGCTTTTCAATCCTTCGTTTTCACATTTCAAATCATTCAGTTGGGGTTTATATAAAGTGGAACTGCAATGCTTTGGTTTGAATTCCTCTTTATTGTAACTCCACAATCCCCTTTTTCACTTCTTTTTTGAGGCGTGTCTCAGATCAACTTGTTTTGAGGCACATGTATTTAACGGCTAAAAAGTGGAATTTGCATGATATGTACCTTTTAACTAACTTTGTCTTTTCTCAACATAAGATGATCTCATTTTAAAACGTTGGCATAAAAGATGGTAGATAATATACATTCCTTCATGTAATGCAAGACTTTTCACTTAAAGCAGCATAAGCTGCAATTAAATGTTTTGAATACAGGTTTTTTTTAAGTGATAGCTTCCTGAACAAACTATTAGTTTGCCAATCTGGTCAGAATTGAACTGTCTGAACAAAACCCATTAAAAGCACTACAGCACACAAAACGTTACATAACCTTTACAGAGAACCTCAGAAAAAAGATCTTTAACAACCAAAAATAACAAAATGATCCAATAAGAACAATAACGCACATTGAACCAAAAGAAAACCTAAAGTTTATTACACATCCAGTTAAAAAAACAGAGCAGAGCAGCTCAAGGTAAACTGAGGCCAGGAGCATGAAAACACAACATACTGTGAGTTTAAACCCAACATGCTTGTGAACCTTGTGACAAATAGTCCAACAGCCTGGACCATTCCTGGCTTGAAAAAAAATGAGAAAAAATTAGCTCCAGATGCCCCTTTTTTGACTGTGTGCCTGAATGCCAGAGAGCACATTTCCTCAACAGACCTGAAAGCGTCCCCACGAGCCAGCGGGACAGCCCCTATGTAAGTTCTCTTCCATCAGATAAAAACCGCTGAGAGTTTTGAGGAAATGTTAAAAATGTGCTGCCGACCCACATCATTGGTTGGTACATTACTTGTGGTAATAGTAGCCATGGACCCCTTCCATGTGCTCTCGCTTTCATCCCAGAGGAATTTCTGTGAAAGTACCAAACCTTAAAATGGAAAGAGTCATGTTAGGAGGCCGAACAAAGAAAAGCACAAAAAGTGTCAAACGCAGCTTTGGTGTTTTTTGCACTCACAAATGACTTTCACATGAGCATACCTTCAGTTAGAGCTGGACCAGAACCAGTCAGACCCACTGAATTGAAACGGGTCTCGCCGCAGCTCAAAGAAAAGATAAGTTACCAAATTTCATCAACATATTTTATCATTAAATATCTTTTAGCCTCATACAGAACAAATGGTTTGTTCTTTGGGAAAATCCTAGTGTAAATTATTTACGGCCATGAAAAAGAGTAATGATCACACCACAGTTTATGGTATGGAGAGGCAGAAGCTCTAGAAAGAACTTTATAAAATCTAAATGAATGGTGTTTGTTAAACAAAGATTGGTTAATGAATAGCACACATAAAACTTTTAAAGACCCCTTATCTCACTGAGCTGGGGCTGTTGGCAACATATTGTGAACGAGATCCCTTAAAAATTTTTTCCGTCTCAAAATTCTTGCACAAATTCTTCAATTTTCTTTAGTGTGAGTCACAAGAGCTCGCTGTCAGGTTGCTGGTATTTGATTGAAAAATTAGTGAGTCATCTGGAATCCATCTCAACTGAGTTTTCATGATTTAGAAAATGTGAGGCAACTTTTGCAGGGTTTGCCAACCTGTGAAACCAAACTGTGACTGATTAGAGATGAAAAAAAAGAATGAATTACAACCAAATAAAAACATAAAAAATACACTTTCGGAATAAAATGCAACAGAAAAAAATCTGCATGTCATTACAGGAATGCTGTGCAAATGTCAGTTTATTTTCTGTTGTGTTCAAACGGGTTGTAAGTACCAATTTAGTTTGATTCTAAATGAATATTTGCATATTTTCTCACTAGTTTGTGTCTTCAGATAGTCACCAACAGTCACAACAGAAAGAAAGAAATTCAAATTTAAAATTCTTAACTCAAAGGAATCAATCAAAGCATGATATTCCATCAGCATGATATAAAGCATGATATTTCTCAGCAGCCTGGGGCTATTTTATTTGAATTATAACATTTCTGCAGGCAGCAATCAACTTTGGTTTTGGCATTGTTTAGACTAGCCATTAGCTCATCAGTCCAACAGAATCAAACTTTATTTCTCCAAACTGAGGTCATCTGCAACAGGTAAGATCAGTCTTCATAACTTTTCCACAGAAATACATGTCCAAGAATTTAATCAATCCATTTAAGTTCCTTTTGTTTCCTTTTCTTTTCCTTGTCTTCATGGTTTAAGACTGAGTGGGTCTGCTTTCTGCTCTGTACACACCTGGTTTAAATTTACTCATTACCACACATGCCTTTGGTTGCCCGTTACCTCCCTCAGTGTTTATTTAGTTCCAGGATTTTATTTAAAAATTTTTTGTTGTTGACTTTGTCATGTCGTTGTCATTGTTCATAAAGCTATCGATTTGTTCAGGGCCTTCCTTTGCAGCACTTTTTTGTGTGGAATACATTTTTTCTAATTCTGTGTTGTTCACGTCTCTTTATGAGCCTGCATTTAGATCCTCTTCATCACCACACACAACGTCAAACATTAAGCAGGGCTTATGTTCCTCATTAGTGAAGGTCAAAACTACTTCTGGGTTGTTTTTTTAATATTTTCCCATACACTCTTTCCTCTTTTTTTTTTGAGGCTTTAAGAACATCCAAAACAATCTTTTTTTGGTCTCTTTTAAACACAAACAATGGATCCTGATCTGATTGTGAGCTGTTGACACTGGCTTTCAGCCCGCAGCGCATGTTAGCAGTGTCCTCTTGAGACTTATTCAAAGAAAATCTATTATCAAAACAGTAGATTTGTCAGGTTCTGCATCACACATGTAACAAATAGATACCAGTATTTTGTTGGGCTTAGTTCATTGACACTGAGGAGGAAGTTGCATGTAATCTGAAAAATGCGGGCCATGTTGCAGAAACTTTTTTTGTTTTGAAGATCCAGTCAAAAATTTTTGGTAACCACGGTGAATGAGTTCAGATTTGTTACAGGAAATAAACAATTGCAAATCATTACAGATATTTAGTCCAAATGTAGCAAAAGTGTATTCCCATAAAGAGATGATTAAAATCATTTAAAGTAGGGTTCAGTGGAAATGTTATGAACAATTAATATCTTACCTGCTGTAAATAGCTTTTTGAACAGCTTCAGTTTGGACCAAACTTAAAGTGTTGCATGCTTAAATGGTTTATTGTTATAAAAATAATAATCTTATATTTGTTTTCTGTTTTCCCAGTTGTTGTGCTCCACAGTGCAGAAGGCTCTGTTTGAGGAAGAAGAGAGGGTGAAGACGCTTTCCCAGAAAGTGCGTTCTTTGGAAAAAGCCAATGGTCACCTGAGGGAAAAGGTGAAGACCTTAAAACGTCTGTTACGCCAGGCCCAAAAGGAGACCACCAAGGAGCAACAGACCCTCAGCTTTAAACAGCTTCATGAGTCAAAGACGCCTCAAACTCATCCTGATCAGGACACGATCAAGGATCAAAAGAGCCAGCCACTTAAACAGGTTCAGACAAAGATGATAAAAAGCTAGATTTATTGGTTTTGTTTTGGTCAGTGAAATTTCAAATATCTTTCTCCTGTTGTATCCCATGGCAAATATGAGAAGAACTAGTAAAATGTAAAACAGTTAGGATCAATTAAAATGTCCATATTTTTATTATGAATATCTTTTAAACACATTTAATGATAAAACAATCCTTTTAAAAGCATATTTTAATAAGCTGTTCCTCCTTTTAGTGCTGGACACAAAGTGCATCATATAAATATTAATCTGACATGTTAAATGACAAGTTTTGCCTTCTGAGACTTAAAATTGGTGCATTTTAATCTATTCTTGTTTATAAATTTACTGGAGCACCAATAGGATTTCATTACTAGTTGTAGTAAATTAAAAGGCTGTTCACATGTGAACGTTTTTGTGAATGTGCAAAAGTATTTTGTTTCAGCCTTGAATGGGCACAGAATTGGTGTTTTAGCAGCCCTGAAAAAATTATTTAAAAAATTATAAAAAAAAAAAAAAGTGTTTCAGAATAAAAAATATACTTTTGAAACTTTATCTTCAAGGTTACCTGTTTCAACTAAAACAACTTTTAAAATCAATGATGTCATAGCCCCATCTTCAATCTAACCTTGTTTCCTGTTTTTTGGTATATTTTCGTGGTAGCGTTACAGCGCTTCCCACCGGTCTGGCATAGTTTCTACAATATTTTGAGTTCTAAATTTCTGTGTGGATGGAGACATTTCTAAAAACTGTGCCATGTTTACAAAGATATTTTTAGTAACAACAAAAAAAAGATTGTCTTGTAGAAACGGATTTAATGAACAAGGCCTAAATTTGGCATAATGTTCATTTTGGATTATCAAAAAATCTGGAATGTGCAAACCCACGAGTAAAAGGGACTTCATTTGATGTTTGATAAAAATGTAGTAAATAATTTCTAGTTTCAGCTTTACTAAAGCTATGAGGATGTAAGCTTCATCATGTCAATTTATAGTTGTACATCACTATATGAAGATTAGGCAGCTCAGTCACTTTTTCAACTAAATAATACATCAGATTATAAATATTAGGATTAATCTGAATGTGTGGAAAGTTGAAAGGTAACAAGTTCTGACATAGTAAAAACAAGGACATTCTCAAAATGCAGGTCAAATTATTTTTTTTTTTGAGAAATAAGCACTTTTTGCTACATTATTTAAAAGGTTTACATTTTCCATTTTTTTTAAAATGCAACATTATTGCAGTTTCACATTTTTTTAGTTTTTTTCAGCTTTCAGACAGTTATTAGCAGATATTTATTTTATTACTCAATTTTATTTTCGTCTGTTTCTTTTTTTTTAAAGTGACAGAATTTGACAGCTTTGGCTTTTCATACATGCTAATGTATCACAATATTTGTCTTGAATTTGTCATGTATTGCAATAATTATCTTTAAAAAATACATTTTTTTAAGTTCTCACTTGTTTATATGAACATCAGTGTTTTTTCTTTGATTTTGAGGTGCTGAGCACCAGATGTAGCTGGTATTTTGTTGTTTCTTTGTCAGAAATGAACTTTGCTTTTATCAATCCTGTAAGTTCCTTTGTTCTTGTTTTTTTTTTTAAACTATTAATGTTTTGCTTTGCCAATACCATAATCATTTTCTAGGCAATCCTGCGACCTTCTCTCTGTGAAGCCACAGTTGTAACCACTGCACTGCCCTGCTGCCCCCTTTTTTTTTTAAATAAAAAATGTTTTTTTCAGAACTATTTTTCATCATTCTTTCTGGTTTTGCTTTGCAGTGTAATCTTTTTTTAAGTACTGTTATAAAACCATCATCAAGTAAATAAAACACCCATATTGTTCAGATTTGATCTCCCCCATCACTTCCAGTGCAGAGAAACAGTTGTTATCCATATAAATATAAGATTTATAATCAGAATTTGAAAGATTTATGTTTTCTAAGATTGCATGGCCTTGTCTTGCAGACGGCACCAGACTTGTTCAATCAAAACGAGAAAAAAAAAAAAACTAGTTTTGTGCAACAATGTGAATCAGATGTGGTTTTCTGACTTTACATCCTGACATCTCTGCACTGAAAAGATACAGTAGATATATTTTATTTGTTAAGGCTAATGTTTGAAGATAAATGTGTCTAGAAAATGATCAGGCCAAACTGCAGTAACCACAGACGGGGCTGAGACAGAGCAAGTTGTTGAGATAAAGTTTCAAACCTCTGCTCCAGTGTTGGCCCTGTGTTGACCTCATTCAGTTCAGCTGTAGTCTTGTATTTTCAGAAAAAAGCGTCTCACATGCAAATCATTTTGACAAATTACATTTTCAACACACTTGACCCGGTTCCCTCCATATGGTTTTGTTGTGTAAAACCGAAAGACAGACAAGAAAGGATTTACATGATGGGAAATGAAACAAAACAAAAGGAAAATAAAAACACATTTTAGCTTCTGATAGTGAATTTCTCCAACAAAGTAGAGGGTAATTAAGGAAAAACTCTTCTTTTTAGCTTTATTTTAACTCTTGATTTTTTTGAGGGGGAAAAACTCTCAATTTTTTTTTTGTCCCCATGAAACGTTTGCATCAGACAGCCTCGCCTGCAGCCGACAGTTAGAATCCCAGTGGGCTTGGGCCAAAGATGATATACACATACTGCTTTCTCAACATAAACCACTGTACACAGCCAAGCTGCAAACCAGATGTCAAACAATGCGACTCCATAGAGGTGGTCTCAGTGAGGAGGCTTTCGGAGCTGCTTGACATGATGTGTTTCTTTGGTCTCTTTAGCTGCACTGGTTTCAGCTGTTTCTATAAATGCTCCCAGGGAATCTGATTGGTTAAAATAGTATCTGCAATCAGACATCGCAGCTGAGGAGCACCATGAATCTTGAATATGTGTAGTGTAATAAAATTCAATGTTGTCATCCTTTTCCTGCAGTTCCTTTAAAAGTTCAATTTTAGGCACTAATGTTTTAGGCACAGTAAACTCAGACACGCACCGTTTGTTCTTAATTTACATTTTTTTTATCCTTACATACAACAAAACATCAACAGATTTGTCAAACTTTGATTTTATGGACAGTTATTCCTAAGTCTGACTCCCCCAAATGATAAATGAGAGCTAAATTAATTTAAACGTGCATCTCTTGTCTAAGTTAATCTCAGAGTTCTTTCACTCACTTCCATAGGTTCATTATTTATTTAAGGCCTCTAACTCCAGATGTGTTTTTGTGTTTTACATTTAATTAACACTTTCTTTTTGATCCAAATAGAAGAGTTTCCTCACCAGTGTTTGACTGTTTTCCAGTTGGACTCTGCCGATTCTTCACTGTTCAGGTCTAAAATCTGAGCATCATGATTTCAGCCTCGACAGTCTTAAAGTTCCATAAAGGGCTGAAATTCAACTCAAGTATGTTGGCGAGCCACAAAAGAAGCAAGCACGATTCCAGACCAGAGTTTTTTTTTTTTTTAAGTCTGTGTTCCCAACAAAATTTCTCTGGTCCATTTATGGCGTTTGGAAACGTTCACACTTCAGAATTCAGGTTTCACAGTATAGATTTTCCACTCTGGGAAAACAAAAGGCTTACTTTGGCTCAAACTGAAAACTGCTTCAGGGGATCTGAAAGTTGATTTTTCTTTTTTTATTCCCTAACAAATGATTTCATCTTGAACTTTTTTTTCTCACCAATCTTGACTTGTAGTCACTCTTTTATTATTCTGGATTGTGTTTATTTTTTTATTTAATTTTTTTAAGGTCTGCAGGAGGAGTTTAACCTCACATGTTTAGTGTTAGTGCTGACAATCTGTTTCTACATCTAATGTTATGTTTGGGGGTACTTTGGTTTATGTTGCCACATTTTCCAGCTTGTATGTTTACAACACTCTGAGCGTGTTGAGGTGGTTATTCTGTGTACTGTCAGTGTATTTAGGTTTAGGGTTGTTCTACAGAAACAAAGTGTTACATTTAATCATTTTTACTCTTTCTGTTAGCGTTTGTTCTGAGTGTTCAGAGGCAGGATGTGGATTTTTGTTAATGTAGAGATCAGGATTTGAGTCAGGAGCTGCAGGATCATGGACCTGGATGATGATGATGATGTGAAACTGCTGCTTCAGAGACCAGATGATGCTGAGCATTAAAAACATGAGGACATGGAGAGAAGACAGAGATTGAGCTGAATGATGTTAGATGTTGTTAGATTGTTTCAAAGCAATGCATTTTAATTTGTTGTATCTGTTGTGAGTTTACTTAACTTTCACAACTTATTTGATTCTAAGAGCTATAATTCAGCTGCAAATGTAATCAAATGTTAATTGTGAGTCTAACAAAAACATTTTTGAGTTACAGTCATGGAAAAGTTGCCTTTAAATGTAAAACAACTCAATGTATGTTGTAAGAAGAAATCTAGTTCCATATTTGAATGAAGCAATGCCTGAAAGACTGGCTTCCTTTTTTCTGTCAGAGTTTTGAACTACAAAAATGTTCTGATGAGAATAGACAGTTACAGCCGTTTTGATCAAAACCTTGCACATAATATTACAATCTTTTGCAATATTTTGAGATCTTGCAAGATCACAGAGTAAAGAATCCCTTTCAGCCACAATCGTAACAAACTTTAACTCAGTATCTGTAACTTTAATTCAAATATTTAGGTTTCTTCATTGACCGTGACTTGTCTTTCAAATCTCACATCAACAAAATGGCAACTAAGCTTAAGT
>JARVJO010000365.1:22416146-22431000 GCA_031762555.1 Cynodonichthys magdalenae | reverse complement strand
CAGACTGCAGGTTTACTTGTGGTTCCTAGAGTTTCTAAAAGTAGAATGGGAGGCAGAGCTTTCAGTTATCAAGCTCCGCTCTTGTTGAACCAACTTCCAGTTTGTGTCCGTGAGACTGACACTGTGTCTGCTTTTAAGACTAGACTGAAGACTTTCCTTTTTGATAAATCCTATAGTTAGACTTAGGTTTCCTGAGTTATTTCTTAGTTATTATAGTTAATTAGTTTTGCTGCTATAGGCTTAGACTGCTGGAGCACAAACTGACCACTTTTCCTCACTCTGCTGCTGTCTTTAGTCTCTCTCCTCTACATGTTTGTTGTAACTATTTCTATCAATAACAGGTTTCTCTTCCAGAAGACAATACACCTGGACCAGCTCTTCTGTGTTTGTCTGTGTCTATTTCCTGTCCCCTCAAACCCAGTCGGTCGAGGCAGATGGCCGCCTGTCCTGAGCCTGGTTCTGCTGGAGGTTTCTTCTTGTTAAAATGGAGTTTTTCCTCTCCACTGCTGCCAATGTGCTGCTCAGGATGGGAGACTGTGACGAAGTGAAGATTCAACACAATCTACTGGCTTCTTTAGATTTCTTGTTTATTTGTTTGTTTTTTGTACAGTGCCCTGAGACTTTGTTTGTTGTGACTTGGTGCTATATAAGTAAACTGAATTGAACTGAAATAATTTATGGCCAATGATGGCTTTAAAGCAGCATATCCTTAAAGACCTTAATGCATCTCTGAAGCTCTCTCTGACCACATAAATTGGGTGGGCCACATTTTGCCTGCAGATCTTGAGTTTGACACGTGCTTTATAGGAATCTATCTCCATTTTCTGATACTATTGGTAATGATAAATAATGCATATGTTAGCATTGTTTATAAAATCTGAAACATAACAGTATTTGAACTTCTGTCTAGTGTCTCAATGTTGTCTTTAAAAACATACTTAATAATTCTGTGAATATTCTCTTTAATCCCCAGGAACTCATTATCAACATGTTTTCAACCTTTCTTTTTACAGAAAATGTCACTAAAATTAATAATGATGCTTATGCGTAAATTCAGATTGGAAGACTCCTTCCAGCTCACCTGCTCCATCCAATCGCCTCGCCTCACACCCAGCTGCAGTCAATCATCAGATCCTCGCCCTACCGTACCAATCATCTCGCAGAGATCCAGGTTAAAAAGCCTTGGATGAGTTCAACCCACCTTCACTTTCAATCTTCTCGGCTACCTCCACTCTCTGGCCTCCACATGTTGGAATTTTAAGTTAGTTTAGATAAATAAAAAGCTTTTGCTTTTATATTTCCTTATTTATGAGCATATGTAAGAAAAACTACATCACAAAACAAACTTCATGTTCAGTATGTAACATGAACTTTTTGAGTGTTATTTTTTCATTCTGATGAAACTGTTGGGTTGGACTCATCAAAATATCCTGAGGAAATACCGATTCATTTCATAAATTAGACTTGCAACAATTTGAACAGTTCATTTCACTAAATGCTTTGTGCATAGTGCACTTGAAAGAAAACACAGAATGATTTATTTTTATTTATTTGGCAGCACTGATGTAAAACTGTCATGTAAAGAAATAAAAACTAATTTTGGGTTGAGTTAGAATAAAATATGAGCCTGTCTGAGTTCATCTGGCTCGACAGATCCAAACACTAAACATCTTATTTTTGTTTTCCTCAAACTCTCTTTTGGAAATGAGTCTGTGACTCTTCACAGATTAATGAGCAGCAACATTTTTTGAAAATATAAAACCATTTTGGTTTATTATCACTACATTAACACACCTGACTGGTGTAAAAAACCTGACAACCAGGCAGCGTTATCTCCTTCGTGGAATTCTAGGCATGAAAATAGGCAGTCTGTATTCTGAGGGGTGAGGCTGCTGTAAAAATGTGTGCTATTTATACATATGTATGAGTGTGTATGATGGGGTGTGGAGTTAACTGTTCAAGAATTCAACCTGAAAAAAATGTCAGACTGGAATCTCAGCTACAAAAACATACCTTTCACATGAAACAGATACATTTTGTGTTTATCTTTGCTGTGGTTTAAATATCTCCTGCCAAAGTTTGCTGACCCTCCAGAAAGTAAGGAAATCACAAATTAACACAAGGATGGGAAAGTTGTGTGATGTGTTCCTGTCTGATGAGAGGAGGAATGTTACATTCTGAGCTTGAAATGCAGACGGAGGAGCTCTCGTGGACTTAAAAGGGGTTTCTGAGGGATAAAATTCAGGGGCCAAATAGCTGACATGTAAGATAAAGTGTGTGTGGACACATTTTTGCTACATTGTGGGGACCATTTTCCTGAAAAACACAGCCTCATGGGGACCCAACGTGCCTTGTGAGTACCAAAGCCTGGTCCCCATGGGCGCGGATGCTGATTTTGGGTTGGGGGTTAGGTTTAGGACCAGGGTGTGAATTGAGTTGGTGTTCTGGGGTAGTTCTGGGGAAAAGGGTCCAGAATGATGTAATCTCAGATCTGCTGTCTAACGAGCAAGGCAGTGGAGGAGTGAATGAGTCAGACAATTTTTATAGGGTTAGCCAGATTAGGACCACTGATCATCCAGGGGGCCCCAAAAGTGACAATATTTTTCCCCTACGTGGCAATTTGCTGCAGTTTTAATTGTGTTTCATGGTCATTCTCTCTTTTGCTTAGACAGGCAGTGACTACCATGTAGAATTACATCATGACAATTACTTATTTGAGCAATGCTTTTGAAATTAAGTGTTGAAATGACTGCAAAGCGGCGGTTGGGGTGGCCTTGGGCTGGTTACAACAAACCAAATATCTGCTTGCATGCAAATAAGGGAATTTACAGCAATATGACTACTGTCTAAAGGTTCTTTGTGATGTATTGAATCAGCGCAGTAGCTACCTCTGCTGCTATGGAGAAGCAACAACTCCATCCCCTGATTCCATTTGCACATAAGTGACAAATACAGCTAAAAACAAAGTCACAATAAAATTTAATATGCTACTTTTTTCTGAGAATTAGTTGAAAATGAATTTACAAAAAGTGAAAGATTGTGACAACCTCAATGTAAAAATAAACTAGTAAAGACCATACAAAACTAAAAATGTACTATAAAAAAAGAGAGATGATGCCCTAATGGAGGATCATTAGCATGATATTGATAAAATAACCTTGTTGGTTACCACACAACTTAATAAAACAGCAATATTTTAGTGAAGTGATTTGTTATTTACACACAGTATAAAGATGACACAAGTGTCAACACTGGTTTGACCCTAAAGCATGGATAGTAATAAATGTACAAATGGGCACAGATGAGTAAAATAAATCCCATTTTATGCTCAGTTGCATCCTTTCAGCATGCTTTAATAAGTGCACATATTTATGCAGTTAATGGTTTATGTTGAACAGTTTAGTTTTATTTTGTTTGGTCAGGTTTAAGTATCAGAAAGGGTAAGAGTTGAGAGAACTAAACTACTTGTTTAGGTTTAAAAAAAACCTTGTGGTTCAAACCTGCTCTTAGTATCAATAATCTTTGGTTGCCTTTAAGTGGCTGTCATCAACTTATAATTATACCATTTATCATGTGCAACTCTTACACTCAAAAAACAGATGTAGTGCATTTAATTGAAAAGAATATGTCAACTTCAAAGTTGGGCCAACACAGAAGAGCTACAACATCAGGCCAGGACTCTGCAGTTCACACTCATCTACAGGCCAGTGGTCACTCTTTCAGGGATGAAGATGTTCTCATCCTTGATAGAGAGGAATGTTGGTTTGAGAGAGGAGTAAAGGAAGCCATTTTTGTGAAAAAAAGTCCATTATTAAACTGGGGTGGAGGCCTTCATGTTAAGTTGTCCCCCTCCTACAATGCTGTTACTGCATGTATGACTCAGCCCCTTGTGAGCAACAGGTGTGAATCAGGGCCCTAACGATAGTCAGGTGATGGGAGCACAAGACCCTCTATGAACAATAGAGTCAATCAAGGCCCTAAAGACCCATCGTTTGGCTGATGGTCCTATTTTGCATGTGACCAACCTGTTTGTCCACCATGTGGAGGCAGTGTTTATAAGGCTGAGTTCACATGAAACTCCTCAAACTAAAGAAACCTCTTGGAGGAGAGACAAAACGTTTCATTAAAGAAGAACCCGACCAGAGGACCTACTTATTTTTCTTTTTGATTTTTCTACCTGGATTACTGAGATGCATCAGGTCAACTTCAAAGATTTTCACGAGATTTCCTTAACAGAAGGTCTTTGTTGACTGTAAAAATAAAACATTGTCCAGTCTTTTAGTGAGTAATTATATGTTATTAGAAAGGAGCACTATGTGTTCCCCTGAGCTGGTCAAGCATTCCTCTGTAGGGAGTTGACCGGTGCTCTCTTGGAAATAAACAACCGTTTGCTTCTCACAGGTCTGCTTCATTATCCCCCTGAAACACTAAACCCTGAAAATCAGCTTAAAAAACACTCAAGCATTTATTTAAAAAAAATCCTCTCTAGAAAAAAAGAAATAGGGGTTTTGACTGAGTCCAGACTCTGAAACCAGAGACCCTGAATGTGTTTAAGGAATGCTTCCAGGAAGAACACCACCTCAGGTCTAGTGAGACTCTGATACATTCCTACAGGAACAGGATTTTCTCAGAGTCACAATGTTGAGTGAGAAATATGAACCCCGTCGTTTCAACAAGGGATTGCAGGACTCTGTGTGCATGTCATAAAGGATGAAAAATAAAAACACGTTTTCTATTTTTCAATGGATTTAAGAGTAAACACATAGTTGATTAATAATACATAATAAAACATACTTTTTGTCTCTCGTTTGTTGATCCCTTTGCACCAAAAACGAGGCAAATAATATGTTCATATCAGGAAATTGTATCCATGGGCCAAAAGAAAATCTTATAAGGATAAAAATCAAAGATAAAATGGAAAAAAAGAAGTGAACACTTAATTGTAAAGTTTCATCTGTCTAGAAATAATAGGGTGAAAAAATCTGGTTCTTTCAAGTCTTAAAATTAAATAATTACAACTAGTGGTGTCCTGATACCAGCACTTTTTACAAGTCGTACAAAACACCGTAATGTTTGGGAGCAACACCAAGACCAGTTTTGGCACTGATATAGTCCAAAAAATGTGATAGTTTACATTTAAAGTGAAATGTTTTAATTTCAATGTTTAAAAAATTTATAAAAATGTTTATTTGAAAATGTTGCAACAGTATATAACATGCTGTGTATTTGATTTGATCCAGTCAGAGGGACTGTAGGCCGATAATGAAGGAGAGGCACTTTGTTTTAAATAAAATAAATGTGTTTTTAAAGTCTTTGTGTAATGTTTAGTTCTAATTCAGGAAGTACTTGGTATCAGCAAGCACCCAAATTTTATTCATACTTGGTTTGGGAAAAATTGGTATCGTAATTACAACCTCTTAAATTTTAACCAACCAAAGACCTGTCATATTATGCAGTGTCCATTTTTGTTTTGCAAAGACCAATGCAAAACACTAAGACCATCTTTTTTCTTCTATTTGCACTAAAAAAGGTAAGAAGGAACCAGGAGTTTAGGTAAATCTTGGGTTTCGAAAGTTTCTGTTGGACTAAGCAGAAGGTTTTTTTGTCATTTTAAGACCAAAGAAGAGACGTTTGGTCTAATATTAATCTTTATGATTTGTGAAAGCAAACAATAAATCAACACAGGCTGCAGCACTTGGACACCTTTCAGCCTTTGATTCAGTTGGGAGTATTTTATATTCCAGACATGAGTTAAACATGAGGCCATCTGGCTGACAGCTGAAGTTTGGCCTAAATGGAGTCCTGCAACTGGACACATCAGCAAAACGAACAGACAACAAATAAGCCAGGGATGACTGAAAACTGTGCAGAGACCTCATAAACTGAGGCAACAACCCAGTTAAAATACTGCGAGGAGCAAAGACCTCATTGAACTCCAACATTGTCATTAAGATGTTTCTTGTAATGGTGCGTTTACACCAAAAGCGTTTTGAGTGTCAAAAATGCGTCCAACGCTTCAAATTGGACGCTTGTGCTCGACGCTTATTTACACTTGACGCGCATCAAGCGTCTTCTGTTCCCCCTCCTCTGCCGGTGTCTGTTTAATGTCGAATGAAATAAAGAAAGTGCCATTGCTTTATTTATTGAGATCAAGAGAATGTCGATTCATAATTAATTCACCAGATAATTCAGACATTCTGAGTTTGGTGAGTTTCACCACCCAGGAGCTGCTAGCTGACGAGACTCTCTTTCAAAACTATATTTGTCCAGAGCTCGGTTTGATGAGCCGCTGACATGAATCGGTGCCGATACCTCCTGCCAGGACACCAACTACAGGCACTCGATTTCAGCTAAAGAGCTCCTAAATGCGCTATGCACTGCAACACTCCCCAACGCACGTCCACCATAAACTTTGCATGTAAACTTGATGCTCAAAACGCATTTAGTGTAAACGCACCAATAATTTATTATACTTCTAAAGTTAAAAACATGATTATTTCAAACTGATTCAAATAACCTCAACCACAAAATGCAGTTAACATAAGAAAATTGCAGAGTACTTTTATGATAGTGTTATTTAGAAGATAATCTCATTTTAAGAACGTTTGTCCTGTCTTTGAACTGAAAACATCAGAATCATGACTTTATATGACTTTACATCACCCACATATTACATTATTTTTTATATTGCTTACATATTTTTTTTAAAGCTTAGGACATTACAGCAAAAGTAATCTTCCAAACTCTAAGATAAGAAGCCAATTAAAATAACTCATGATACCATTCAAAATGTGAAAAAAAACGTTTATTATAGTAAATTTAAGAGTTTTATTTTACTTTTAGTACAAAAAGGAAACTATGTAACTGTTTGTTGGGCATTACTATAAGCAGATATCCCTAAACAAGTGGACAGCAGCTGGGATTTTTGGCTTAGATTATCAAGAATTATCTCTGTAACCTTTTGAAGTTTCCCAACTCTGACTGTTACTGTCTGTGTACTGGTTTATCAGATTACATAACAAGCAGATCCATCATTTTTAAGGTCAGGCAATAAATTGAATCAGACTGGAGTTAATCCATCTTGAACATGGTGATAAACAAAATATTTTTGAAAGATCTATCAAGTCAATAGTTGAATATCGGCTTGTTGGAAAATAAGAGGATGCTGAGTGATGATTGGTTACGGAGCATGCTCTGAAGAGGTTTATATATACATATATATATATATATATATATATATATCAAAGTTGATACCTTTTTGTACTATTTATTTGACATCCCTTTGTAAGACAGGAGTATTGATGTGAACTATATATATATATATATATATATATATTAGGGGTGCAACAATACAGAAAATTCACAATTCGGTTCGGTTCGATACTTCAGTCTCACGATTCGATATTTTTTCGATAAAAAAAAGAGCTATTTCCATGCACTTCTTAACTTGTAATTTATTGGAATTAATTTTGAACATTTGTTTAACCTCAAAAGTACAGTTTTTAAATTAAATGTTGCTGAAACAGCAAGTTCCTCAGTGAATCAGTGCAGCCTAGGTGGAGTAGCCGAACACAGATCCACTGATCCTTCAACACAGAGCATCTTCAGAAGACAAGTTGATAAAATAAATTTTAAAAATCTGTATTGTTCGATACAAAAGTGTATTGAACGGTTCGATACATTTTTTTCTTTTTTTATTAAAAACAAACCAAGGTAGAACACACATTTGTACCTTGAGGTCACGGTGCACAATGCCCAGGTCATGGAGGTATTTGACAGCATCAAGAATCTGCTGAATCAGCTTACTGGCATCTTTCTCTGTGTAGAAGCCCTTCTCTATGATACGATCAAAGAGTTCCCCACCAGACACCCTGCACAGAGCAAATTATTTATCAAACCTGACCAGAAATAATTTGGAAATAAATAAAATTTGTTAAGAACGCAGCTAATTGTATGAGTGTGGACATAAAAAAAATCCCAGAAGTAAAAAACGGAAGTCTGACCATATGAAAAGGGTATGAGGAAATTCAACAAGAGGAAATGAAAAGCAGGAACGAAATGTTGTTCTACACATTGTCACAAACTGCTTTGAAATCTTGTAATAGTTCTGAGTATTTAACAATCAAATGCAAAAAATATTAAATCCTTTGGTTTTTAAAGTAAAAAAAAAAAAAAAACCTCAATGTTTGATTTAAACCACTAGATGGAGACAAATCTTTGAAAAATAAAACTAACTTATTTGCATAAAATTTGAAAAGATTAAATATACATAAATTCTGGACCATATTCTGCGCCCAACTTCAAAAAGTGAGCAAGTTGATGGAATGTAGACGTCGAAGTCACCCAAAACAATTGTGAGTAATCAAATATTCAGTTGCATCAATCCAGTGTTTTGTAAATGAACATCCTGCTCTCCACCGCCCGCTGCCTTTCCCTTTCTTCTGCTCCGACTGTGATTAATGCATAAATGATTTATACTCGGAGGAGTCTGGCAGTTAACAGTGCTCCTGATCCTGGTCTTTTCCTTGATCTGGTTCCTCTCTGTGACATTTCAGCGGTGGAGGTGGGTGTGACGCCGACAAGCTGCTGGTGTGAGGGCAAACTCCCCGCTGCTGCTCATGGGTAGAGCCTCGGTGTGCTCAAGACATGTGACAGAGAGCGTGTGGGAGATGGCACAAGTAGGCAGTTTGGAAACACACATCGCACAAATTTAAAAATAAATAAATATACATATGTGAATACTCACAGTTGCATGACAAGATAAAGGTGTGATTTGCTCTCAAATATATCTTCCAGTGACACAATGTTGGGGTGTTTAATCCTGTAAGGAAGAAGAGAAAATTTAAAAAATATATTTATTGCATTAACCAAACAAATCGTCATTTTTCTCTAAACTTGTGTAATTGCAGGTGGAAAAATTAAACCCTTTTTTGTTTGATAAGGAAAGAAAAATCATTTGGGGATTAAAAGCATATGAGTGGAGTTGAGACAGTTTCTTTATGGATTTAGAGGAAGAATCACTGCATTGGCATGCAGCTCCCTCATAGGCTGAACTCTGACCTTTGACACCTGTCAGTGCAGCAACAGTCATGATAAAATGACTCAGCAGCTCATAAACAGGTCATTTACTTCTCTATCTAATCACTGTGTTAATGTGTTTTATAAGTCAAACATATTCCTCCCTGGCATGCTGTAGTAGACCAACAGTCTAATAGACACCAACTAATAAATAGTACCAACAGTAATACACCAGACTACACACTTGAAACAAGTAGATAGCCATTCGTAAACATAGTAAATATCTGATCTGTTGAAGACAGGTTTTTGATCAACCTCAGTTTAACTCTAAGTAGACTGCTACAATCTTAACACAACTTTTAGTTAAATAAAATAATGAATAATTTAAAAAATAAATAAATAAATAAAAGTTTCAGATTGCTTTCGTCTCGGGATGATGACATAAGAGCTGTGCACCAAAAGCAAAGGCTGTATTCCATTCTGAAATACTTAAATGTAAATTACCTTTAGCCACAACATTATGGATTTAATTTTTGCATACATTTTAGAACATTTACTGTGAATTTAACGTTTAGTAAAAAAATTAGCCAAATGTAAGAACAATGAGCCAAATAAAATTAAGGAATTTTTAGCTAGGATTTTACACTCAAAAATTGTTTATAAAACATTTTCAATATTACTTAACACTTTATTTTACACTTCGTGCCGTATAATATTTAAAACATTACATAAACTTTTACACCACAGCCAATTAAGAATTACAGAGTTAATTACATTGAGTTTATGGTTATTTTAAAGTAGCAGCTAGCTATAGCACTTTTGATGCAAGCTGGTCTTGCAGGAATGTTATTAGGGATGCACAGATATAAAAATTTCAGCAGATAGATATCCGATATAATTATTACTGTTATGGCCGATAACAGATATCACACAAACACACAAATTATATTATACATACACGCACAAAACTTGGGTCTTTTTTTGACATAAATAAATGACCAGACCTCTGACATAGCTCCCTACTTCAGTTATTCCTGGCTACGCAGCATCAATATCACCATCATAATCAAACAGATGCCGCTCAACCAACCATTTCGCCTCCCAAAACAGAAACACAAAGCTAAAAAGTGGGAAATCAATATCGGATGTTAATTTCAGCCCAGTTTTAAATATCGGACAGATACAGATATTCTAAAAAAAGGACCAATATCGGCCGATACTGATATTAATGCAAATATATTGTGTATCCCTAAATGTTATACTTTATTTTACTGTTATTTAACCAGGCAAATCCCATTGAGATCTCTATTCTCCTTCTCAAAGGAGGCTGGAGTCTCTGGAGAAAACCCACACATGTACGAGGAAAACGTGCAAACTCCGCACAGAAAGGCTGTGAGGCATCGGTGCTAACCACTGAGCCGTCGTGCTGCCATTTCTGCTGGATTAACCATGTCAGCTGAAATGATAAATGGTTTGTTTAAATTGCTATGATAGAAGTCCAATTTGAGTCCCACTTGTTATTAGCGGTTAGCTCATCAATCCAATCAGATTCATCTTCATTTCTAGCAACAAAAGCTTGTCAAAAAGCTGCATAAGTGGACAAAATTGTTGGTACCCCTTGTTTAATGAAAGAAAAACCCACAATGGTCACAGAAATAACTACAATTTGACAGAAGTAATATACAAAAATTCTTTGAAAATGAACAAATGAAAGTCAGACAGGCTTTTCAACCATGCTTCAACAGAATATTAAAAAAAAACTCCTGAAACAAGCCTGGACAGAAATGATGGTACCCCTGAAAATGTGACCACAAGGATCATCAAGTTGTGTCCACTAATTAGCATCACAGGTGTCTACACTCTTGCAATCAGTCAGTGGTATTAATTGTTCATTCTCCTTCAGCAGATATAAAAATGAATGTTTGCAGGTTGCTGATTTTGTCTTTTCACCACATCAAGCACTGATTGAGTAAGTCATTTATCCCAGAAACACTCATGTGTCCACGATGTACCAGAGGTAACTCTTTATGGGTCAAGCTGAAGCTCATGGAAGATTACTTTGCCAACTCTTATCCAGAGTGTAATGATACATGGACACCTTCATTCATCTACTTAGGACAGTGTGCTCAGAGAGATGGACCCAGGGAAAGATGAGTGATGGATTAAAACTACAGAGGGATTGGTCACGTGTGACCCATTATGAGCTTAGGCTTGCTTTAGAACGTGCAAACATTTTGCATTTGAGCTGAATATCTGTTATTGGGCACACTGAAGGAAGATCACCTGTTTGATTGTTGGGTTGGACATTAAAGAAAAAACAAATTTATTCTACTATATCATTCTAATCTGCAAAGTGCTACAAGAACAAATTTTAAAAGCATTAAATAAAACAAATACATGCAAAGTGAGAAAAACAGGTTTTAAAAAAGAAGGCCTGAATATCCGCTTGACAGAAAAAAGAAAAGTTGGGATTTTTTACCACCAGAATGCAAAAGTGACAGAAATGTGTTGTGGTCAAAACAAACTATTAGCTTCACTGCACCATAAATCTTCAGTCTAGTGCTATGTCCAATAATAAATTAAATACCAGGACAAGAAAAACAAGCAGAGTGAGAGCGGGCTTTTGTTATGGGACAAATGATGACATTTGATTTTCAGCATTACATGGTTTTGTTGTTAGCTGTGCATTCTTCTAATACAAGCTCTTAGAAGAATGAAGTGCATTAACAGCTAAATATTTTATTCATTCACCAATTTGTTGTGCAACTGCAATCCAAAACAGTTGGTAACTGGTGAGAAGTCTATATATAGAAGTACATTTAACTCCGCATACAAAAAAAAGACACTTCATGAACCACATAAGATGAGAATTTCCCCACAATGACTGCAAATTTTTGCAAACAACGTCTTTTATTTTACTATATGGTGACTCCACTACCTGTCTGAAGGAGGTCTAACCAACTATCTTCAACTAAACTGCTGTTAAAGCTACTAATTTATCTGAAAAAACAAATAAAAATCAATCAACTCTTACATTTTGAAAAGAAAATAAAGAAATGCACCTAATGAGCATTTTGATGACCTATCTGCTCTGGAAGTTTTAAAATTTATTTTGAGAACCACTTACTAATAACTGACCTAATTATCAGTGAAAATGTAACCATAGCAGCTTCAGAAACACTTCTCTACCCGACAGTCAGCGTTCACAGATTTAGAGAAAAGCTGTGAAGCTGTAACATATGCAAGCTGCTTGTGAACTGCTAAGTGCAGTAAGCTGCTCTGTGTGAACGATATTCGACACTCTCAATCATACAAAACAGAAAACCCCTGTTTTCTGGTTACAAACCTGTTTACCTGCTCAACAGCTGGTTACAATAGTCTGGACATAGTCACATATTTGATAGTCATAAGGCCACATAAGCAGGAGATTTAGTAAGAACAAACAGAGCAAAAATAAATGTAAACTCCTTTCTCTTCAAGCTGTGATGATGATCGAATGATCAGAGGCAACATACAGCCACCCAGACCACTGCTCTGACGGTGGGGGATCTGAGGTGTTAAGATGAGTAATGAAACCCCTTTGCACGAATCAATACAAACTTCATACAAAGCCAGCCATGTCTGACCGTCCAAGTTTACCTCAGTTTACTTCATCTGTCACAATTGTAAGTGAACTGCCAATTAACCCCCGCCCCTCATTCCACAGCCCTCACCTCTGGAGGGACCATAGCTGTATATTGTGTTTCTCCTGTAACCAAAGCAACTAGATCTCTAAAAATAACTTTGGACTGATGTAGATCAGCCATTTTCACTGTGACCTGTAATTCCCCACATATAAGAAGGGGACATTTGAAACGCTCCACAATAAAAAACTGTTCTAGTCACTTCCTACGATCTATTTTAAAGCCCACATTTTTTCCAGGTACAGAGCAAATTTGTGGGTGAAGTGGAAGGAGCTGTGTGCAGCTGATTTTGCAGGTTTGATGCAATTTGTTGTATTTTTAACAAAATTAGAATTAAAAAAATAGTTTGGCTTTTATTAAAATGTTTTTTTGAATGAGATGTACATTTCGATATTAACATTTTTGGATAAATTAAACCAAAGCAAAATTTAAATAAGCTTGCTAATCAGAAACATTGTTACTGTACTTAACTAAACCTCTTGCAAAAAATAAAAAAACCCACCCAACGTCTTTATTGAAGTTCCCTGGTAACAATTAAATTATTACCTACATGTTGAACTGCTTTCTTTAGCTTCTCCTGTTTCATGTATTCAAATCGTACAGCAATGTTTGACACATAAGATGCAGCTCAATTTGACTGTAGAGTAACAAAAACATTAGATACGATCTGCAGTATTATACCAAAAGCTGTAATAACTTTTGTAGTGCAGTATTGAAAATAAAATTATGAAAAATATTCCCATCTTTAACCTTGTGGAGCACAAACAAACATGTGAGTTTAGGTATTACAGTAAATAATAGATTTCGTGTGTATTAATGCTTGTGCCACAAACAATCACTTACTTGTGCAGGACCGCTATCTCATTCTCAATGCTGGTTTCTTTGCCTTCCAACGCCTTCTTGGGGATGCACTTGATAGCCACCAATCTGTGCGTCCTCTTCTCCTCAGCCAAGACCACCTCTGAGAAAGCTCCCCTGAAACACAAACACACAGGTCAGCCAGTCCAACCTTGATCATTTATCATCAGGGTACAGGAAGGGTTCGTCACATGCATCAAATACGTCAAGAAAAACAAAACTTGCTTTATTTTGTACTAAAATTGGCCTGCTGATGTTAGACCGTTTATTTTTAACCATAGCCTCCTGGTGAGGGCTCCGACATGCTGACTCAAGCTCTGGTGAGCCTGTAAGCTGGTGGGATGATTTGGAAGCTCCGGTACTGAACAGTAAGGTTTAAATCTCTGACTCATGTGATAGCCATCAATCACTTGTATGTAGATTTAAACAGTTTACATGAGGTGGTGAGAGTGTGGATCCCACAGCAAACTATGAATGGCTCTATATTGGTACGTTCACCCAGTTTCAATAGTTAAAAAAAATAATGATAAATAAATTCTCACTTCACAAGTTTAGCAAACATTTTTCAACTTTGAACTTTATGCTGCTTTATGTACAAAGAGCAAGTCCAAGATAAACTGATAGAAGAATGTGCAAAATCTAAAACTTGCAGCTAAACTACAAAACCCTCAGAGTGAGCTTTGAACATCTCTCCCTGCTGCTGCACTTCGCTCACATTTACAGTTGAGTATCATGCATGCATTTAAATAAAAACAATCCCATATCTGTCAATAGTTACCAGGACAAACCATTTCATTGTCAACAACTTGCTCTGTTTGCAACAAGCATTTAGCATAAAATATTTGCAGCCTCCTAAAAGCAGATGGCATCGACTGAAATTAATTATTTAGTGGGATACTTTTTTTTAACGTTGGACATTTCTTGTGAAATGTGTCATCTGGACGGGCGCCCAAAGACGCTTGGCTCAGAACCAAAACCTTACCTCAGCTATTTAAACTCCTGGCTCACAATTGCACACGTCAGTCAGCACTAGTGGGGTTAGTAGTACATCAGAAAAAAGAGACTGGGAAGAATGTTGAGAATTGGGATAAAGAAAGTGTAACAATGTAACTGACTCTTAAGCTGCATTAGAGGCTTTCAGACATGCCAACCTTTGGAGTTTGGACATGCATGTGATGAAAATGTTGAATATGTTTGACCTTTTTTGTTTAAAAACTTATTTTCAGACAACTTACATTAATCAATAATCATTGTCAGATTAATCAAAAATCATTGTCAGATCACAAGATAAAAAG
>JARVJO010000365.1:22379870-22390581 GCA_031762555.1 Cynodonichthys magdalenae | reverse complement strand
GGGGGGGGGGGGGGGGGGGTACACAGGCTGTGTGGGCACCCTGTCCAAAAATCCTACCCAAAAGCCTGGCGGCAACTGAATCAAAACCACGGGGCTTAAAGTTCTTTGTCACCACGATGGATTTTCGTAACTTTGAAAGTGGCCAGATTTCTGTCATCTCTGTAAGGGGGGAAAACTGTTTGTTTTCTGTTGTCTTGTTAAAGCCCCCAGTCTGTTCCAAACGGGATGCTATTTTCAACAAACCAAACAAACCCCAGAGCACTTTTATACAATGAGAGCAGAGCAGGGCTAGTCAGTAAAGCCAGGTGAGTCTGTGAGAGCAGCAGTCCTGAGTGAGTAAACCTCTCCTCTCCTCCCTCACTTCACTCTCAGAACTTTGGTCTCTAAAACCTAACTTTATATTAAATATTTGGGCTCAGAGCATCATTATCCAACAGATATGTCTTACTTCCTTACTTACTGCCAACTTTGCGCCCAACCCCTTTTGCAAAGGCTGCACGTGATGCGCAACATTCAGTTTGTTCGTCACGCTTTTGCTCTCCTATTCTATAGTATTTCACAAGTTATAAAGTGTTCTGCCACATGGAGAATACTACAATAACATAAATGCCAAGTATAAACACCTCCATGCACGAGTAGCTACCCAAAGAGCAAACTGAGCCCAAACCGATCCACTCCCAGGGGAGTGCTCCACAGTGCGTGCATGCTGAGAGTCAGATTTGTTCACTGATTAACATAAACGTTTACCCCCTCCTCATCATTATTGTCAGGAGAACATCCCCATGTTCTCTAGGAGACTGTTTCAAATGTTTTTGTAGTTTATCACATCCATAGATGTCCTAGTAAGCAAGCAGGGTTTGACAGTGTGTTTTTTTTTTTATAAAGAAATTAAGATAGTCAGATTATCGATATGGGGAAATGAAAAAAAATTTGATGTTTTTTGGTCCATATCACCCGGCCCTATTAGCATCTTGTCCTAAAGATTACCTATATTATGTTGTTGCCTGTACATAATTACACAAAGTGTGCTTACTGAAGAGTTGATAATCATAAACCCAAGAAGTGCCAATAATTCAGAACCTCAGGCACTAAAATAAACTTGTTCATATCAGCTACCTGCCTGCCAACTTCACAGCCCGTCTGTATGGGATGATCAAACATATTGTAGAGAATTATTCTGCGAAAGTCTCTATATTAATAGAGACTATGATCCTCCTCCAAATAGCTCAGAATCACATAATATAATTGATTATTAGTGTGCATGTTAGAAATTAAAACAAACAGAAGATTTAAATATGACAGCCAATTTTAAGAGGACATGCAGCCACTGACTAAAATACACAAAACACTACAGTAAATTAAAAAAGGTACTTTTTAGGTCTCTCTTGGACACACACTTAAAAAAAACATCCAGGGAGGCTCACTTGCCATCTTCACTAATACCAGACGTTGGCTTCATATATGCTGCCAAGGAAACCAAAAATGCTGCTTTGGTATCCGAGTGTGACAGTGTTGAACTGTAGGGAGCCGTTTAGCTTGATTTGCAGGAGTGTGTTACATTTAGTTTGAAAGCATTTGAATTGAACGTCTAAAAGGAGGCATGAGACAGTTTCCAGTTTTAATATATACCACTGTTTTAAAGGGGGAGCACTATACAAAATCAACTTTGAGCTTTATTTTATGTCATTCACT
Organism: Cynodonichthys magdalenae; assembly: GCA_031762555.1. Classification (NCBI taxonomy): domain Eukaryota; kingdom Metazoa; phylum Chordata; class Actinopteri; order Cyprinodontiformes; family Rivulidae; genus Cynodonichthys; species Cynodonichthys magdalenae. The sequence goes on along the minus strand of JARVJO010000365.1, from coordinate 22,388,889 downwards.
CATCAAAATGTTGCTTTGACTCCTTCATGCAAGTTTGAAAGATCCTTGAATCTCCTAGGTAGCCATGTGGAGCTGCCTAAACGCTCGTTTGTACAAAGCACTGTCTATTTAGAGTAGGCTCCTGCTTGGAGCAGAGTCCCCAGCAAAGCTCCCACCCCACAGAGCACACCTCCCCTGAAACATTGTGATGACGTGCTGAAGTGTGAGCGTCAGAAATGGTAGGACATTCTTAAAGAGACATAGGCCAATTTCAAGGCATTTAGGTAGGCTATGATGCAAAGTCATATATTTTTGGATATATAAAACATTTTCATAAAAACTAAACAAGGTAACAGTTATTTGATTGTGCTATAGAATTGATGTGCCTGGAAAAGACAAGACACGCCCTTTAACGTGTCATGGTTTCAAAAGTGTTTATGGTTTAAAGGTCTTATTGGGTAAGGGTTATTACAGATACTGATGTGCATGTGTCAAATCAGGAGCCACTTGTCCAAATACATTCATAGCTATTCCCGGTATTAAGGTTAGTGTTCAACGCTTGGTCCTGCTTTTCCATTGACTTATGAACAATTGTACTTAATCTAATTAGTATTTTATGTTGGGATACCAAAATGTCCTCAACATGTAATATTGCAGGGTAGTAGATTAATATGAGCACTGTTTAGACTGTATTTCAACAAACGAGAAGTAGTCATGAATATATTTAGACCACAATGCATTACAAAATACTAATACTGAGCATGCACATCATTTTCCGTAAAAAAGTCAGATGCTGAAGAGAAAAAAATCCCCCAACTTGTTGCCTACCATTGTTCTCTCATTTATATATGTGCATCAAAATCTAATTATGAAGTAAAAAAAAAAAACAGATTTGCACATTATGTTGTACAGTAGTACATACTGTAGCTAGAAATGTACATATTTTGTAAAAAAGTAGCTTTGAAAGTAAAGAAGAAACCTACATCTGCGTGCAGTATGAATGAAGTAAAAATGTCCTCTTTAAAAGAAAAGAAAACTTTAAAATTGTAGCAATTAGTGATAACATTTCAGTGGTAGTATTTTGTTTGAATAAAATCAACTACATCTTTCACTTTGTTTTCATACCATGATACTTCATACTGTGATATTTGCACAGCAGTCTATACTTCTGTCAGAAAACACTTAACCTGCCGTCCTACTTCAAGTTCTAAATCAGTCCCGTCTGTTTTACATAGTCGTGATGGATCACTTTATGGAGCAATAAAAGGGATTCGGAAGAAAATTTAGGTTAAACATTTAAATGTGTGCTTTAGTCATTCTACACAACATAAATTAAGTATTTGGAGAAACTAAAAATGAAGTATCGCTAACTCAGACATGACAAAACAGCATTAAAAAATTATATATATGCGCTTGAGGGAAGCAGCAAGAGGAAGTTCAGTTAAATGTCTGCAAAGGTTTTGCTGGTAAATCTGTCATGTTGCAGACTTAGCTTCTGTAGCCTGACCAGTAGAAACACCTGATGTTTATATACACTGAATAAAAAGCCACATAATTATATTTTGTTTTACATTAAACCAGTGTAAACCCTTCCTGTTAGGGTTCCTATTTGGTAAATGACCAAATAATGGGACAACTTGTTTTTTGTAAGACTTCTGTTACTTTAAAAAAAAAAAAAAAAAACATACATCAGGGCTAGTCTGCTGGTGACTTCTGTCCAGCCCGCCAACGAGTTTGATTCAATAGGGCTGGGTATCATGGCCACTTCTCCAAATCGATCCGATTTCGATTCATAAGGTTCTGAAACAATTAATCACAATTCGATTTGCTCTTAAATAATGAAAATGGTTCAACTTTGTTGCAAAATACAATAGGACGTTAAACCCCGCTTCGTTTTCGCTACCACGTAGGAGCGCACATCATTGCAAACAAAAGTCTCCATGGTCTCTGTTATCTTTAAGTTCTGCTGCGAATCGGCTGATAATGAGTGATTCCTTAGTTTCTTTTGTTTTGCTCCAGACAACTTATCGAAAACTAGCATTAGCACTGACCAGCAAGCCAGGAGTGACAAAATATAGAAACGCGCTTCAGACGCGAGCACAAGCCATAGGGAAGAATTGATCTCATGCCCTGTGAATCGATTTTCCCAAATTTAAATTAAATCGATTCAAGATAGATTAAATCGATTTTTTTACCCAGCCCTATGATTCAAGCCAAGAAAACAGAATCAAAAAGTAAAAGCTAACAATACTTGTTCCATTACATATCCTACCCTTAATGGGCAACGCCCACAAAAATAGTGGGAGGGGGGGGGTCAGGCCCTTGAGCTGTTGGTTTTGAGTAACTGTGGCCACCTGAACTATTCAGTCAAACAGCCCTGATGTACACCAACATTACTATAGCTTGGAACAGACAGCTTTGCATGCTTTTAATAAGTTCGTTAACAGTGATGTTAATTTGAGGCACATGTCAAACAAACACACTCCTCCTTTGTGACATCATGGATAAATCAAAAATCTGCCAGGATATCAAGAAGATGTCTACATCCACAACTCTGGTTCATCCTTGGGTACAGTTTTCAGGTCCCTGAAGGTGCCACATCTGTCTTTATACAGAGTATGCAAACGTCTAGTTCAAACAAGAAAAAAAAAAAAAAAAAAAACACAATATGGAGTCTACTACCTCTATTCTCAATCAGTTGAGGATTTTTTTTCAGTTTTCACTAACAATTGAAAAACAGTTTTTGTACTGGTGTAGTCTGAAATGCACACACAGCATGGTAAACATATCTAGATCTTTGTTACCAAACAAGGACAAAAAATATAAACATTAGTAAAATAAATAAGTCTGTGATTAATGTGTAAATACTTGAGAATGAAAAAAACTCCATGCCTATTCAAATAAAATGTATTATATACTGAGCGAACACTGAGCTCTGTGACGGTTTGTCAATATTCATTACTGAACAAACATCAGCTGGTGTTGCACAGTGTTGATACTTGGGTAAAGGTCCTTAGGCAATCCAGAATGACTATCAATGCTTTATCCTTTGAATTTACTTGGAAAATTTCTCCCAAGTTATTTGCAAAGAAAAGGTTTTAGCTGGTTAAATGATAGATTGTCACAAAATATATATTTTTTAATATAAAAAGCAATTGTATAAAAAGGTCCTTAAACAAATGAGGCAATGTAAAAATTTTACTCACTCATATCCTAAAATTTAGTTTTCATGGGAAAAAAAAACAATTGATTTCACATATTCAAAAATATGGTTGGACTCATGGTGGAGCCTTTTCCATATTTTCATACCAATGTAAAGAAAAAGTCAGATTGAACTTTCAGTTTCTGACCAGCATTATTTCAGCAGGACATTAGGCATTCAATTAATAAAGCAGTCATTTGTTAAAAATAACTGTGCGATGTGAAGCCAGAGAAACGGTGAAGACACCTCTTCCGCTCTGCTTGTTTGTTGCATATCTCACCTTGCTCACATGGAGATGAAGATTCGTGAGAGTGAGTGTGATGTTGAAACACTGAAGCTATTTTAGAGATTTTAAAGCATCAATCGTGCTGATCACTGGTTGCTTTCCGTTTCAACAGGCAGCTATGCTCAGCAAACATGTTCCATCCAAACATGTCTTTAAAATGGACGAAGGTTACAGGTTCTGTGGTTAACTTATGTCATGTTTAAATACATTCCAAGACACTTCAGTTTTGAGGACATAATCAAAAATGAGCAAGGGGTCTGTTTGTCCCCCAAACAGACAAATGCTATAAACAGCAGATTGAGGGTCACGTTTCTCGTAGGCAAGGGCAGAAAAGGTGCAAAGCTTTAAACATGTGGGTTTGTAAAAGGAAAGAAACACATGCAGACAGTAATACGAGCATGTAGAGGGTCAAAGATGTCTCTCAGTATCAACCGATGGCATTACTTTTGACCACATGGTGAAGATAGATTTGCTCAAACCCCAAGAAGCAACAGGACTGAAGAAGCCTGAGACTAGGGGGAGGCACGACATAACCACATTCCCCTGAAGGCGACATGCAGCAACCCACCGCCCCCAACTTGTTTGGAAAGGTTTCACACAGAGTAAGAGTCACTGTACTCACTGGTTTCCCATTCCTGTGATGAGCAGCAGACAGGAGAAACACACGTACACGTGACGACAAACGTGACAAACTGACATCAAGTTACAAGTTTTAGTGTAAAAGTTAATGCAGACTTTTTTTTTATAATCAGCAAGACTTTCATACAGATTAGCACACATGTACATACATTTACAAAACAGACATGTTAATGCAATTGAGAAAACACAATCTAGTTGTTTACTTAACTAAACAGATTTTGTTTGAACAAATGTGGCAGCCTCAAGAAAAGAGCTAACAATAACCAGACACATTTAATAACCATTTTCCTTTAATCTTTTCTCAATGAAGAGTTTTGATAGTGGCCAAACTTCAGCACCAATAAATTATGCGTCAGATGACAGGCCAGGGCACGTCCACGAGTTATGACCCAAACCTCACATCAAAGAAACAAAATCTGACTGAATTCCCGTGAAGACGGATTAACTTTAGTGGAATAAACGGTTTGGATTTTTGTCATGGCGCCATCCCTAACATTTTAAATAACCTGAATTGAGTTCAATAACAGGCCTGTCACAATAACAAATTTTGTTGTTTCAAATTGCAATAAACAATGTCAGATAATTTTAAACTGATAAACGAAAGTTTATGAAATTTACGCACGTAAAAGCAAAAGACAGACTTTCATAACAGCTGCTAAAGCTGTAAAATTTCTTTCCATCTCCTCCATCCAAGCCGGCGCAATTTGTTCTGCATGTGTCTTGCTTCATAAAATAACTGTCAACCACACGCTGCTTCCAAAATTTATGGAAGTTTATGAAATTTACGTAAAGTTACAGATCACTGGGAGCAGAGATTGTGAAATCAGCAGCTACTGAAGCTTTAACGTCACCCACCTCTATCCAAGCCAGCACGATTTATTATTTGTCTTCCTCTAGCTTCATAAAAAAAATAAAAATTGGGTTAACTGGCATGTTGCTTACAAACTTTACGTATTGTAAAAAAAAGTAAAATAATTTAAAATAAAAATAACTCTTGGCAAACCCAAGGTTTGGCACAGTTCCCTGAGGGCATCCTGATGTGTCGCCAGCTGAAAGAAGGCATTGGAAAACAGAAAACGCTCCTCAAGCTAAATGCCTGTTGACAGGGCTCTCATGCTACAGAGGTTACGAAAACACGCACCAGGCAAATACTTGATGCCCGAATTCTCTCCTCTCTAGGCTAAAACATAGAAAAAGGGAGACAAGAATGCAAACCAGCAGGCGAATGAAAATTATCAACCTCTTTAACTGATTAATCGTGACAGGCCTATTAACTAATAAGTTGACCGTCATCGTAATTGTGGGGGGAGGATTTACTGGAAAAGTTTTATAAATGTTCATTGCTGGATCACATGTAAGAATCACTCCAACCTTAGCTCCAGTCTTCAAATGAATTTTAAACTGTCCTGCAGTAATGTATTTGCCTTCATCTGGTCAGAATCAAACTATTTCTCCAAATTGAAGCCGCTCAAAGCACCATCTATGACAGGTAAGATATTAAGTGTTTACAACATTTTCATAGAACCTCACTTCAATAAGATCCATGACTGTTTCAGTCATTGGTCCTCTAATTTACACAAATTCATCACAACATAAACTTAAGGACATGGTTTAATGGGCAGGACCTGGATGGACCTGGGTAATCAGTTTTAGAGCCAGTCTTCCAAAGAGTATCCGGTTTTTTCTCCTGCACAGCCCGCTTTCTGTTTTTGGGAATCATATTTCAGACATTATCACAGAGGTAATCTTGTGTTCCTCAGAAATCTCAAGATGGATGGAAGAAGAAGGGGAAGAAAACACACAAAAAGCTTGATAAAGTCGAAGCTGACAAGACAGAACTCCATTCACATTTTTCATACACCAACAATAAGAATGATTCATTAGGTCAAAACAGCTGAGCTCAAAAAAAGTCAAGGCCTGCGCAGTAGTGGGCGAGCACATTCCCTGGTGTGCCAAGTGCACAAACACAAAATGAAAAAGAAAGAAAAAATAACAGTTTGTGATTCATCATTCATTTACTCCAATCACTTCTCATTTGATTCAGAAACGACTTTAAGGGCTTGGCATGGTGCCTCAGCAGAATCAATTAACCTTATGTCTGCACAGTCAAAGATTAGTCTTCTTGTGTTATTGATGCACAACAAACATTAATGAATCTGCACTTATTAAATGATCAATAGACCTTCAATAATCAGTAGAGGTATGAGACTTGAAAGTGAATTAAAAGACAAGAACAAAAAGGAATGTGTTTGAAACACCAGATAAAACACATTAATGCAAGGTTGATGGCAGTTTTAAAGATTAATAACACATTCAGGGCTCTTTAAAAGCTTATGTTATTTATAGATAGTTGGCTGAACTCTAAGCCACATCACAGCCCTCTTGTGGCTTCAGTGAAAGGAGAACAGAAAAGCCATCACCTCACTGTGGAGTATTTTCCATGTACTCGAAAGTAGAGGTCCTTTCTGAACCAAAACCCCTGGAACGTGTAGCCTTTAAACTCATCAGTTCTCCCACCACTTGCTACAAAACACGCCCTCCTAAACGAAAAGTCCAAACAGACGTGTAGTAACGTAGCTAGTTCATGAACATTACTGATAAATGTCGCGTGGTGGGAGGAAAAAAGCTGTTAAAATCCCGGGCAACAAGCCACGCCCTCTGGCCTTGTTTAATGGAGGAGTCAGAGTTAAAGTTGCTTAGATGACAGGACAGAACAGCAGCAGTCCTCTCTACCTGAAAATGTTCGGTCCGTTGAGGTTCGGCGTCCGTCCGTCCGTCCCCTTCGCTCCGAGCGCTCCAACTGACGCTGCTGGACTCCAGCACCAGCAGCCGATCCTCCTGACGTCACCTCAGGGCACAGCGCCAAGCGGACCAATCAGCGCCGGAGCTGTGGCGGCCAGGTGAAAAAAGCACGCAATAGTTCAGTATGGCAGGCCGTTGTGACATGTAATCAGCCCAAAATCATCTACAACTAAGAAATCCTAAGTGATAAACGTTTCTGAAGAATTCAAAACTGCGTTTTGTCAAAGTTAAAAACAAAACAGGACACTAGCCCAAAGCAAAATGCAAAAGTTAAAATAAAAAGCTAGGTAAAAGCAGCAAAATACTAGTTAAAAGCTAAAAAAGCTTAATGCTAGTAGTAATTTAGCTAGGTGGGTAGCACCTCAGAAAGGAGGACTCAAAGGCAGGTGTCACAGAAGACAAAGTTTAGTAACATGTCTCAAATGGAACACAGGAGGACCAGCAGCAAAACAGAGAGAGGAAAAACTGTTCAGCCAGGATGGGCACCGACCCATATGCACAACAACAAACAATGAACCAATACTTCTTCTTCTTGTGGAGTTTAATGGCGGTTGGGCACCTACTGGTATGGAGTGTGGTTCAAGATGGTTTGATTTTAACTAATGTTTACATCCTACTTCTATTACTATATTTTTACTTTTTCAAAGCTATCTATTCGAGAAAAATAAATATAAAGATAAAAATAAATAATTGTACTACTACACATTCAAATTCTGTTAAACAATTTTGTCTTTAAAAAAAAAAACGTATGATGATTTGTATAGGTTTGATCTCTAAATTCCTTTGCAGTGTATCTATTATAATAAACCTTTTCTTAACATTTCTAAACTGTCTTACCATGAATCGTCTCTCTTGTTTGTACTTCTGACATTCCTTTATAACGTATTCTATCGTATGAACCAATACTGGGAGCAGATCTAGTTTGTATACTTAATCAGGGAACAAGGAACACCTGGACAGAGGGAAACGAGGCACAGGTGGAACAGATGGGTTAACAAGAAGGACACAGGCTGGGAAGAAACACAGACATAAAAACCACCACCAGACAAAAAGACAGACTGTGACTCACAAGGCTAGTTAAATAAAGCAAAAAGCTAATTAAAAAATAGCAAAAGGATTACTAAACGTTTATTTTAAAACATGTTGCATATTTGATGCTGTGTTGTCTTGTAGCATCAACTTTAGTAAAGTTTTAGCTGTCAGATAATCCCATGGTTAAATCTTTTGGTAAACAGAAAACTACATTATTAAACAATAACAAACAAGTCTTACCTGTTCAGTATTTTTCTAATTTTACTTTCATGACCTTTTAGCCTGAAGCCTGTAGACTCTTATGGAGCTCTTGAGTTTTTCTGCATTTTCTCAGAGCATTGCATGATCTGAAACTGGGGATTAATTTGAATTTTGAATCCAAATTACAATAGTTGCTAATGACATTGTGTAAACACATAACTGAATGTTAGGCAGTAAACATCTCACAGTAAACCTGCTCTTACAGAGGTGATTACACTGATGATTATTAGTTGTTTCAGTGCATTTGACCAGCAACACTTGATGGCTGCTCTTCTTCGATGTCATATTTTTTTCCATTTTGCTTTATAGTGTGTTCCATCATACTCTTCTGAAAGAATTTCGGATCTTCAAGTCAGGAAAAAGCAGCTGAAATGGCTCCCAAAATAGGAATTCAAACTCAAAATTAGTTTCCTACTCCATCAACCTTATGCACATGTTTTAAATTTCTTCTGTCTTTTTTGTATCTAATTAAATCAGTCATAATATAATACTTTTCAGCCTCTATTAGTAAACATGTTATTAAAACATTTTAAATGCAAATACAATGTTATTAGTTTGTACTGACTATTTAGTTTGGTTACCATCAAGTACTTAAAACAAATATAGTTAAAACAAATTTTTAAATATAATTTGTAATCAAGGTTTTAGTCACCTTTCCAACTACCAATTTCTGAAATGATAACAGAACATTTTTATGTATTACAAATTGTAGTTAGTATAAATAGAAATATATATATATATACAGTGTTGGGTAAGTTACTTTAAAAATGTAATTAGTTACAGTTACAAGTTACCTTGTTTAAAATGTAATTGTAGTG
>JARVJO010000365.1:22360229-22378563 GCA_031762555.1 Cynodonichthys magdalenae | reverse complement strand
ATATTTTTTTAAATGTAACTAAAAATGTAATTCTTAATATTTCCAGAAGTAACTGTAACTAAATTACATATTTTCTCGATGTAACTGTAACTAATTACGGTTACACTTTTTTTGTAATTAAATTACGTAACTAAGTTATATGTAATTAGTTACTCCCCAACACTATATATATACTCCCCAACAATATATTGTAAGATTTTTATTTCAAACAGCCAAAAAGTATTCTAGATAAGGATATAACTGTGTTAATCTGAAGATAAAAGCCCGATACATAATGATATCATTAGTTAAAAGAAGAATGATGTTTGAGAAAGCTGAAAAGTTGATTTAAATCATTTTATTATGATTACCGTATCTTCTTTGAAGAGCCTGTCCAGCTGTTATAGGATAAATCAGCTTGCCATACAGACAACAGGCTCCTCCACCTGTGATGTACCTCTACTCACAGTCCTTGGAAATTCAATTCAATTCAATTTAATTCAGTTCCATAATACTTTGTCGTAACTCATATTGTAAAGAGTTCTAAATTTGTAAAGAGTTGTTATAGATACTGATAGCTGTGGGTAGGAAGGATCTCCTGTAGTGTTCCATCTTACAGTGGATCTGAAGAAGCGTTGACTGAAGACTCTGTTGTAGTATGATAGTTTGATGAAGAGGATGCTCAGGGTTGGTCAAAAAGCCTGGCATGGAGATGCTGGAGTCAGGGATATAATCCTGCAGCCATGTCTCAGTGAAACACATAATACTTCATTCTCGTTACTCTGGGTTCTTGTTAGGGCCTAGAGTTCATCCAGCTTGTTCCCCAACGATCTCATATGATTGATGGAAGAGATGGTTTGAACTTCCTCCTTCTCTCTCTACTTTGCTCCTGCACTGCATCCATGGCACCTCCTTCTTAACTCATCTGGGATTTGGGGCTGTAGTTGAGGTATTATTTGATCTTTTAAGATGTTAATCAGCTGCAACCGGTTATAACAAACCACCATGTTGCTATGGTTACACATCATGTCCAAAAGCAATATAGGTGTTCCTTCCAGTTGCATAGCATCTAATAGCAAAGGGAATACTCGTCCAATAAAAGTTATTTTTATCCAGAAAAAGAGGAGTTTAAAAAAGTTTAAAAAGAAGATCTTAGAATGAAAGTAAAATAACTATTCCAACATGCTGCCACCTTGAGCGGCACAATTCTAGATGAGCTTCTGGCTTGACAGTATTTTTGACAAATTACCATTAAAGAGTCCTTATAGACCTGGCTGACAGCTACTCTGCTGCTGCATCTTAATGTGACGCTGCTGGCAGAAATTAGTCCTGGCTGCAGGTGCACAAATTGAAATAATTGGTCGTATGGGACTTAAAAAAATATATGCTGAGTGGTTGTTGCACAATTTTTTGCTATTGTTTTTGCACTGTATGCTTCACAGTTTGTCACAATCACTTGTTAACTCTTCAACGGTTTCATATGTTCTTAGATGTTTTGCATCTCTTTGTAGTTATTATGTGTCTCTTTGTGGCTGTTTAGCATGTCTTTGTTGTTGCCAGCATTCATTTGTGGTGATTTTGCATCTATTTTTGATTGTTTTTCCTCTGTCTATAGCTTTTGTCTGCTAAAAATGTGTGTCAAACATGCAAGCCAGTGCAGAAAAAAGCTATATATGTGTGAGTGTGACACATTAAAAACAATTGGTTATCAGCCTGAGGGCAAAAATAAACCTAAAAGTAGAACTGCACTGTGCCATCTTTGATGATTTGAGAGAAATGTTTGGTTTGAAATAACAGCAAGAGAAGCTTGTTGAGCAGATTGACAATCCTGTCATGAGTGTACACTGATTAGAAGTTAAGCAAAATGACACTGTAGGGGCTACAGTGTAGGCCCTGTTTCAGTTTGATCAGTGACCAATAGGTTTAATATAAAGGCTAAATGATACGTGCTCCCTTGCCTTGCTTCTATGGTGTTATTTTTATTATTTATTATTTTCTATCGTAAATAATGGTGAACCTGTAAGTATAAAAACTCTTAAAACAACAAAAACTATCAGTTTGAATATGACATCTATAAAAGTGACCATTTTTTTAATATGTACAACTTCCCTTTTCATAACCCAAAAATATAATTAGGCAAGTGATGACTCAAAAGCTGTTTATGAACAGGTGTGTTAGTCCTGCCTTTCTGATACTGGAACTGGTGAAAGGTGCAAACATAATTTCAAGTGTTGCATTTGCATTTCAAAGCTGCTTACAAAAAAACAACTGAAGGAGTAGGCAATCCTGCAAAAACAAAACAGGTCCATCAAACGGATTGTGAAACATTTTAAAGAAAATGGTCAGGTGTCTGTCTGAGAAAAGAAAGAATGGACATGTGAGATTAGAAGCATTAGTAAAAACTGAATATCCACAGGAGTTAGCAGTAGTGGATGACAACAGGGTCTTATTTAGAGAAAAAATACATTTACACATGCAGCCCTGAGACCTTAGTACCTGGTCATATTCACTGATCACCATCAATGTGATCAATAAAAACAGGTGTTTGGTACTCTGAAGCATTCATGTGTGTTACAATGTCATGGAGGAAAAATTAGCAGTGATTTTACAGAAGCAACTGTTGATGCTCGTCAAGGGAAGGGTAATTTCCAGACAATTTGGAGTTCATCATTCTACAGTAAACAGAAAAGACTTTTCACTAGTAGAAAAAAATTGACATTTGCAATGTCAATTTGGACATTCCAGAAAATTCACTTTCACAAAGTAGTATATTTCCACAAGTAAAAAGATTACTAAAGATAGTAAACTTGAATTGTTTGGACAAAAAGCTGGTGTAGTAAAGTGTTCAACTAAACTGTAGTTCAGCTACAATTAAAGTCCAGTTGTTGTGTTTTCTTAACTTAATAGTCAAAAACTGGAGTGAATATTGTTATATTGTTTGATGAAAGTATACTATGAGCGGTGCAAATTCAAAAAGTCATGAACAAATGAGAAAAGGTATTAAACATTGAGGAAATGACTGCACAACAGCAGACAGGCGTTGACCAGTAGGTGGCGATAATGCACCAAACAGCTACTTACTGTGATCGCCACAAACAAAAGATATATACAAGAAGAAGAAAGAAGACCCAACGTTGCCAGATATACGATGATTATCGTATTTACATGATAGTTTGAGAGTTTGTATGTGGAATGATGAGTGGTTTTTAAAAAAACCAAAGATACAATAATTTTGACATTCACATGCCTTCTTATTGACTGACAAAGCGCACCCTCATTTGATAGTTTGCGTCAAATGCGTTCATTTAAAAGCGACAGTACGATATTTCGTAATATTTTATTTGGCATCTGTCGCTCTTCCTTTACAGAGCGGAAACTTGTACAATCATCCACGTGCGTCGTGCGATAGCATTTCAGTCACGTTGGTGTATTCACTGCTGCACGATGAAACGACCAAGTAAGTATTTTATGAATATATGATTGTTTTAAAAATTGAATTTATAATATTTAGGTATGTTCTTCCACTTTTCCAACGGGTTAGCGAGCAATGGTTTGATGTTTGTCACGAGCTTCTCACTGACTAAGCTAACTGAATGAATGATTTTCTTCGTGTCATCTTTTGAGTTAAAAAAAGCTAGTAAGCGGATGTCCTGTTCCAAACGTTACAAAATACAGAAAAAGGTTAGTAGCATTTACTTGTTTTCCTTGTTTTTTTAAAATATATTTTCCCAATGTCGTGGTTCAACTTGTGAACAAACGTAACACCACTAGACAAAGTTGTTACTTACAGACACCTATTTCGTTTATGTGAATAGGTCCGGGAGCATAACAGGAAGGTAAGAAAAGAAGCAAAGAAGAAAGGAATTCAGAAACGAGTGAAGAAAGATCCCGGAGTGCCCAACAGTGCTCCTTTTAAGGAGGAGGTCCTCAGAGAGGCCGAGCAAAGGAGGCTGAAGGTGGGCTTCATTCACTGAAACACCATCACCTTTAATAATCTGGCTGGACCCTGGTTTACTTACTCTGGAAGCTAAAGCTACAATAATCTTTGCACTTAATCTTAGAGTTTTGAGGTTTTGACTTTTAGATAAATGTCTGGACTGCCATGCCAGTTTTTAATGTGTGTTTATTTTTATTTTTTGCGTTTCTTAGATTGAAGAAGAAAAAGAAAAACAGCGACAAGCCAAAAAGGAAGAACGAGCTCTGAAAAGGAAAAAAGAGAAGGAGGCTGCAACTAAAGAAACCGAACCCAAAGCCAAGAAGGCTCGAGTGGTAAAACATCAAGTCATCCATCGTTTTTGACTTATTCTTGTTTAAATCTAAATGAGCTTGTAGTTTATTTTTCAACAGGAAATGGGTAAAGCCATTAATCAGAGAATCTAACTTTACAGAAATCAAGAATCTTCACTAATTGTTCTCTTCCAGAATGAAGTCAATCTTTAAACCTCAGAGTTGGATTAGTAAAATTAATCACAACAAATTTCAGTTTGATTGTTGCAGCTTGCATCAGCGTGGCTTTTTAAAATTTCTTACATTTTAGCATTGTTCTTTACCTGGTTTAATAGTTTTCTGTTGTTTTTTTTTTTTTTTTTTGCTTAGGATAAAACCAAAGAGAAACAAACAGCCTCAAACAAAAACTCAAAACAGTTCCTTTGTGTGGAGCTAAACAAGGTAAAAAAAACTATACAAGTAAGGGGGTATATGAAATGGCTAAAGGGTTAATTCATATAGTTTTAATCTCTTGTAGGTTATTGATGCATCCGATGTTGTGATAGAAGTCCTCGATGCTCGAGATCCGCTGGGAAGCAGGTGTCCACAGGTGGAGGAGGCTGTGCTGCACGGGGGAGGCAACAAGAAATTACTTCTGGTTTTAAACAAAATTGGTAAAATGAACAAGAAAATACTGCAAAATTGAGATCTTTTTGGAAAATCAAAATAGTGTTTTAAGTTATTTTTAACAAATGTAATTGGATTTTCTGCACTTTCTGTATTCTGTGCTGCAGATCTGGTGCCCAAAGAGATTGTGGAGAGATGGATCAAGTTTTTACAAAAGGAGCTTCCTGTTGTGGCATTCAAAGCGTCAACACGGCTCAGAGAAAAAATTGGGGTATGAGATGCTTTTTAGACATTGATGATTGTTAGACTTATTGAACTTGTTACAGCTTAAGAAATCTTTGCATTTTCTACATCATTGTCATAATGTGGAGGACTGAGAAGGTTGAACAGCTTGTGCCATGTTGTTCTAACAGGTTAAGCCTCCAAGAGTAATTAACAAACCACACAGTTGTCACTCTGATGGGAGCAGAGCTGATGTGTGTTTGTGGATCATTTAAAAACTAGATTTTCAATAACATTAATAAATATGGCATTCATTGTGAACTTTATTTTTGTAAAATGTATTTAAAAAAAGTTTAGATATTTTATATTAAATCTTGTGCTGTTCTGTGGTCATCAGCCAGCCAAAAAGAGCAGAGTGGTTCCCTCGAATGAAGTCCTGGACAAATCCAGAGGAGCTGCCTGCTTGGGAAATGATTGTCTCATAAACTTCCTGACAAGTTATGCTGCAAAAACACAAAATGAAGCTGCGCTCAAAGTTGGCGTCGTTGGTAAACTTGGATCTCGTTTCTTGTAAACATGTTTAAAAATGGCTGTAGTTTCCAAATTTGTTACTTTTGAGATCTGAGTAGTTTTTCATCCACAGGTTTTCCAAATGTAGGGAAGAGCAGCCTCATTAACAGCTTGAAAGGAATGCTGGTATGTCATGTTGGGGCTGACAGAGGCACCACAAAGTAAGTAAAAACTTGTTTATTAGTTTCCAAACTGGATTCTGCTCCTTTTTGTTGTATAAAAAATAAATAAATTTTGATCTTTTCGTCGCATCAGAACTATGCAGTTGGTGAACATCTCCAAAACCATTAAGATGATCGACAGCCCAGGAATTGTGGCATCGCCATCTAACCCCCCCGTCTCCCTGGCTCTGTGGAGCCTGCAGGTGGAGGAGGGTGATCTGAGCGTACTGGATGCTGTCGGGACTCTTATGGATCAGTGTGATAAGAACCAGGTAGGAGCAGCTGCCACTGCAGAAGAGAGGGGAACTGATAGGCGGGAGGAGTTCCAGATGTCACATTGTTTCTTGTTCCAGATCATGCTTCAGTACAACGTCCCAAACTTCAAAAAACCTCTGGAGTTTCTCACCCTGTTTGCCAAGAAGCGTGGGTACCTGCAGAAGGGCGGCGTTCCTAACACGGAGCAGGCAGCCGTTACGTTTCTCTCCGATTGGACGGGGTGAGTGTGGGGGGAACTGCAGGAACAGGGCGTTGGTGAGGAAATGAAGACAAAATGGAAATCTAGATTTGATTCTGAAGACTTGTAATCCAACTCTGATCCAGCTACAGCGATGTTGTGACAGTCTTCATTTTGATTTTGTTTTTTGTCACAAAAATGTATCTGTTTTGGGGTCCCCACAGAGCCAAAGTAAGCTTCCACAGTCGGGTGCCGCCCAACTACAGCCTCCCTACCTACATGTCAGATGTCGTGGTCACCGAGATGTTTAATGGCTGGGATTTAAACAAACTCAAAAATGAGGAAACACTTAAAGGTAGGGATGGAATTTGACCTTTTTGTAGATATTTTTTTTAATGTTTTTTTTGGCAGCAATTCCTGTACACTTCATGGCCTCCTGAACTTTTCCATGTATTAATAAGCTATTTTGTTGTTTTTTGTTTCCTTCAGTTTTTAAGTTTGTAAACCAGGCCAGCAGCATAAGCTTCACTTCTAAAGGCCCGACTGCAGGTCTGCTGAGTGTGTCTGAAGAAAAACCTGGTGCTGCAGAGGAAAAGGTGGAGCAGAATGAGAACAATGAGGTAACTCCAGATGGAGAAATGTTTATCAGTGAAGCAGCTTAAAATAAATTCTTCTGGAAATGAGGACAAAATGCAAGTCTTGATTTATCTGTGAAGACTTCTAATCCAACTCTGATCCCTGCTGACTTTATTTAATCTCTGTGACTTAAAAAAAGATGGAATTTAAATAAGACATCTGTTCTTCTCACAGCCTGAACAAACTGTGGACTCATGTGAGGAACTTAAGAAACCCCAGAAAACATCACTCAGAGGTATTTTTTAGTGTTACAAAATATCTTTTACACTTATCAGGAATGTTTTAATTTTGTGTTCTTTTTGCAGAGAACAGCAAGGTGAAATTTCAGTCTGCCCCCATCGACATCAACCTCTCTGCGGTGAACGCAGATGATGCTTATGACTTCAACACAGATTTTATATGAGCTCTTCTCCCCATGTCACCATCTAAACTTTTTGCACCTGGATTTTTTATTACATGGACTGATTAGTGCTCAGCACTTTTCCATTTTTAATTGCATATAGTACTAGATAAGTGATACTGGTATTTAATCTCCTAAGACCCAAACTCTTGCATTGCAATGCATTTTTGTCCACATGTGGAGCCAGGTCTTAGGGGGTTAATGCTATTTTACTCAGTGGAGGTCCTAAACGAGACACTCGTAATTTCACACAAACACAGCAGACTGCTGATTAGTTGGATTACTTGTTTTGTAAAACATGAAGGTCTGGTGTTAAGTAATCTGAAAACAGTTGTCCTTTCTACTGTGGTACTGTCCTATGTAATTAAAAAAAAAAATCATTAGTAGATACATGTAAATGCTGACAACCACCAACAGTGTAAACATGTTTGCTTTTCTTGTTCTTTGATGTCAGACTACCAATACACCAGGAGTTGACAGGTCCCGCTACTCTGAATTAAAAAAATATTGGGACAAAACACCTTGTAATAAATCAGATTGTCTGGTTGACAGAGTGTAGTGTTGACAGTTGTGTGTATATATCCATTATTTTTAAAGAGATTGGTTTGCATATGTCTAAATCCTTTGGAAGCGCTGAATACTGTATATAAACAATGACCTGTACATGAAATAAATCTAAAACAAGCTTTTTTTTCCCCTCTTGTCTAAATCATGTTGCAAGAAAGTTTGTCATTAGACAAATTTTAAAAACTTTAAGAGCCAAGAAAGACTTTACAACAGCAAGGTAACAGTTTTACAACTTGTATAAAATCTCAAGACGTGCATTTTCTGAAAAAGTAGTTTGGTTAGAAGCAATTAAATCCACAGTTGAACAGAAGAGGCTTAGTGATCATTTACAACAAATGAAATTTAGGCTAGATCAACTGTAAGACAAACATTTGTGTAACAAACTCATTTGACCAAGCAAAGAACAGGTATAAATGGGCAGTATTAATCCAACAGGACACTATTGAAATAAAAAACACTACAGAGTTCATGACACATTAATGCAGATTAATTTACAAGTACAGTTCCAAAGATCATTTTTCTTCTTTCTAAAATATAAAAATACCTCCATGAGGACACTTCCTGGTTCACCCTGAAGACTTAGGTTTGTTTTTATGTCATTATCTTCTGTTTGAGGCACAGAGAAAATAAAATGTAGTGTATTCTTTCAAGAATAACTGATCTGTTGGAGCTACAGTACCTGGAATGATGATGTAACAATTGGTGGGCAGTAAAAAAAAAAAATATGTCTAATGCACAACTTTCCATGAACATGTAAAAAAATTCCATTCAGTGGTATCAAAAATTTAAGAAATGTAAGTCACAAAAGACTAAAAATGCTTAGAAACAAACCATCCAGAGGATGATGAACCAGATTATTAGCAAAAAAGAGGCTATAGTTCCTGAGACTGAGCTGGTTCAAAGGTTCCTGAAACTCAATTTAATCAGAGTGTCGTCGCACCAGATGAAACTTTCCTGTCGGGTCGGGAATGAACCACTTGTCCCACACATCAGAAAAAGAAGACGCCCTCCCCCAGGGCTTATAATGTCCGTTCCAATGCAGGAGTTTGGCAGCTTTCACAAACTGAGAGGAATAGCGGTTTCCAGCTCCCGTGGTGCCTGCAAAGGGGTTATTTTTGTATTAAATATATTTAGTGTATTTCCCTTTTATAGGGATCTGAATAAATACAGTTGAGTGATTCAAGATCGTAGTTCTTCTGTGTCGTCCATTAAGAATTACCGTAACCAGAACTTACCGAGGTGTCTCACATGCCACAGTGGGTCAATGGAGGAGTGACGTTTGTAGAAGACGATAAGAAGCGGAGGAGTGGTGACACTCTCTGCAAGCGTTTTACTGTACAGATCTTCTCTGGGAGGAAAACAAAAAGAAGTCCAACAATTACTACTATTTTCATAACAACAAAATGATGCAACACATCCCTGTTTCTCCCTCAGTGGGTACTTACTGGGTGTTGCGCTCCATCCACTGCTCCAGCTGTTGGGTGATGTTTTGGTTCCTCCACTCCGTCAGGTTTGCAATAATGACTCCTGGGTTGAAGGAACACGTGTTGGCCCTCATCCCAAGCTTCTTAATCGATTCCTTCTTAAAGTCCAGGAAACCTATGTAGTTGTTCTAATAAAAGAAAAATAAGTTATTAGGCACTAATGAATATGATTTCCTTATTTACATTTACATGATTAAAAATGGTTAACTTTAGTAAGATTTCACCACCTGGTTTCCAGCTCCTCGAACTATACCCTTAGAAGATCCTGAGTCACAGTCTTCAGAGAAGGCAGCAGCATGTCCAGGTTTGAGGTTAGCCTCAAAAAGTTCTTGAATGTCTCCTGAGATCCAACAAAAAAAACAACAACAAAGAAATGATTAAATAATTTAGTTTGATGACTGCATGACACGAAACATATTTAATTGGATTTATTATCAAAGGTAATTCTCATCTTTACCTTGCACAATGATATCATCATCCAGGTAGATCGCTTTCTCTGCCTCAGGTATGAATAAAGGCAAATAAAACCTGGCAAACGTCAACTAAAAAAATAAAAACAAAAAAACATTAAAGCCAAACATAAAAGTGAAAAAAAAAAACAGCAATATAATGAGTTAGTTTTTATACGATTTGTTTCTCTTGTCTTACTGGTTTTGAAGTCTCTGTTGTCTTAAAATTGTTTGTAATCTTCCCACTGAGAAGCTCTTGGTTAAAAATAATTACTTTATGTTTGACATTTTTCAACTTTGTCAGACTCAGCCACATCCTGTTGGTAACATGTAGAAATAGTTATTTTAAATATTGAATAATTAGAAATTTGGTAACAAGTGAATAGTTAACACAAAAGAACTCGCCTTAGATGATCCGTGGTGTCATTCATGGTCACAATAGTGAAAACCACGTTGGCTTTACTGTTATGGTACACGCTGTTCATGGCAGCAATCACCGCTCCAAGTCTGTCCTCTGTAGCGGTGATGAGAACAGGGATCTCCTCTCCTTTCCTCTCCATATCTTGGACTTGATCTGGAGGCAGCTCAGCCTCAAAGGGAAGGACCATACCAGCATCTGGATGGAGACACATTCATAACTTTTATGATTTACGCTTTAGTTAGCCTAGTTTTTCTGATGAGACATGCACACAAACCACATGATGTGAGGAGATTTAGCTGTGTGGCACACAAACAAACCTGGGCTTTCTTTATGTAAGAAGTCACTGAGGTTGAGGAGGTTTCGCTGAACTATAATTAGGAAGGCCACAGCCAGCAGTATAAGGATAACCACGTTCACTGTGGGTCACAATAAATGTAGAGCTGTTGTTATTAAGAGCAGAAATGAAGGCAGAGGTTCCCATTGCTATTATATATTTTATTGAGTCCATTGCATTATTGCATATCTGTTCAATGTTTTTTCTTTTCCAATGTGTAAAAACAGTTAATGCTGTAATACTGCAAATTAAAGCGGACTAACCTCTTCTCAGTGTCATGACATCTGTTTTACAGCACTCATAAAAAACTTGCAAAAAAGGTTTTAAAAAAACTGACGCTGAGTGATGCCTATCAGTCTAAGACCTCCCTCTATCTTTGTAACGTTACTTCACGGCTTCGTGGCGACCACAAACCCTAAATAATGTTTTTAAATAGGTTTTAGTACGGTTAAATTTAGAAATACTTGCTAGTGTCCAACAGTTTGTAAGAGGAAGCCGTGTACACGACAAATTCACGTTGAAGCCAAAACGCCAACTCAACATCCACAAGTTTATTATAACACAGCTGCACGTAGCTCTGGATGTTTAAAAAGTGCCTGTTTAAAATTAATCGCTTGTAATTTCAGCTACCATAAAAATATTGTTTTTTTTAAATAATTACTGTAAATTAGAATAGTATTTAATAACATTAACCTAAAATAAAAAAAAATGTTTGCGTTCTAATAAGAGCTTTAAAATAAAAACTACTTATTCCCATAAGGCACTAATGTGGACAGTCTAAGTACTTAAAAAAAATAAAACCAAATTTACTCGTAACTCAAGGCGCTTTGCCTAATCTAAATTATATATAAATCTGTGAAACTTCACGGTTTCTGCCAGGTGAGGGCACTGATGAGTAAACAGCTGGTTCTTTAGTTCAGTTCAACGTAGCGTTTTTAGAAACCGGAAGTCAAATAGCATTGCTAACTCGAGCCAAAAACATTTCCGCTATTAGTGTTAGTACTTCAACTGGAAACATGTTGTCTATATTCAAATCCATTCCCACACACATGGTAAGAAATAATTGTCCTATTAAACAGAGAGTTGCAAAACAACTAGCCACTGGTTTCGTAATGCGGACTTGAGCTATCTAATACTAGCTTGTCAAAAAAAAGTAACAGCTGCTAACCAAATGCGTTTTTTCTTTACTAAACGTATTCAGCTTTCCGGTTAGTTGACATTTACTAGGTTCTCTGGACGTGGAGCAAACAGAGGTTTAAATATAACCCTAAAATAATATCAAATGTCATTTATGTGCTCAAAATTGACTGTTTTAGCTTAAAAGGAAAGCTGTTTTAATTATTTTATAGATTCTGGAATACATTTGTGTTCCAGATATTGTTTCCCTGTTTAAAAAAAAAAAAAAGATTGTTGTAAAAGATGTACGTGGCCAACTTTTGATTCATTATTTGCAGTTGCACTGTCCTGACTGAATGTTAATGGTGACTCTTCACATTTCCTTATGTTGCAGGATTATAAGGGCCAGAAGCTGGCTGAGCAGATTTTCCAAGGAATTATACTTATCTCTGCGGTAAACAATCATAACACCTGCATAAAAGCAAAATTTCCTCTAGGGTGACATGCTTTTACCTTTAGTCTGGTTTACTAATAGCATTTTTTCCACAGGTGATAGGATTCATCTATGGTCTGATCATTCAGCAGTTTGGGTGGACGGTGTACATAGTATTGGCTGGTTTTGCTGTGTCCTGTGTGGTAGGTTTTTAAGCATCATTGTTTGTTTGATGGTCCATCGTGTTGAAACTTAAAATGTATTTAAAGGAGAGTTTAAAAAAAAATAACACCAGGTTGTTTTTCTGTCCCCTGCTCCAGTTGACCTTGCCTCCGTGGCCCATGTACAGGAGAAATCCTCTGCAGTGGCAGCCAGTTATACCAGAGAGCAGCGGGGAATCTCCCCAAAAGCCTCAAGATGGCAGCAAAAGAAAGAAGCACAAATAAGTCAATAACTATACCTTACCTGGATTTGAAGTTTTTTTATACTAGGAAACATCTTGATGTTTGTCCCAACAGTTCACATTAAAACATTCTCAAAGTAAATGTGTTGTGTCAGTATGAAAAGATGATTTCCATAAATATTTCATCCTGTCTGTTTAATAAATAGAAACGATTTTTGAAAGATACTGAGAATGTGACGTATTTTGTTTGTTTTTCTTTAATAAAAGTAGCTGTGCGCAAAAATTGTTTAAATTTTTATTAGAAATAGTTTAAATGTTAATATCTACAATACATTTATTTTACATCATTTAATAAAAAAATAGAAATATGGCAGCAAATGTTAAATCTAGGAAATAAAAACTTAAGTGATACGACTTGAAGTTTTGGCTTACATCTACATTTCAACTCTAATATAGAATATAAAAAGACAAATAAGAGCTTTAAAATGGAAAAAAAAACAGTTTGCATAAGTATTTTACACTTTTGTTGGATTGTTTTCACATTCTGCATTTGTACTTAAAAATGTTTGCATTATTTACATAATTGCTGATGGGTTTCAATTTCACATCAAACTCTTCCAATGATAATAACTTGCATGCTAGTAGAAGAAGTGGTCATTTGGCAGAAAACAAATCCTAAATTTCTCCTTGAAAACAGTTGTTTTTAACAAAGACCACAATCTGTTGGTGTTGAAAAAGCATGACAAGATGTGAAGCAAGGTTTTGTTTTTTTTAAACAAAAAGATCTCGGATGAGTTTGCCTGTGTGTGTTTCCAGACTCAGCCGTCTTTAAACCCTCAAGGCCACGTCCTCGAAAAACTTGAGCTGTCTCACCATGACAGCGTAAGCTTGATATTTCTCGTCACCCATCTCCTCACGAAGGCACAGCTGGAAAATAGTGAAGACAATTAGCATCAGTTTGAAAAATAAAAACAGATTTGCATACAAACTTGAACCTTACATTAAAACCTTTTTATTGGTGTTATATTGATGTATGAAATAATCCGCTTACTTCTTTTTTGACCTCGTCCTCCTCTTCCATGATTTCAAGCACTTTGTCCAAAAGCTTGACACCCAGACCTTTCACCACATCTGTTCTCAGGTGCTCTATCGCTCTCCTTATCTTAGCCGGACCAGACGAGGAGCCTTCTGAAGATGCAGAGTTGTTACAATGAAAAAGCTCATGACCTGAAGATCAATAACCTCGATGTTAAATTAAAAGTATCAAACCTATTGGTATTTCACAGAGCGATAAGTTCTCCGGCTCTCCTCGATTTTTCCCATGAAGCACCAGGGTGTCCCTGTACCTCCTGTTCAGTTTGAACTCTGGCAGTGTGGCGGAGTCAGGTCGGCTCTTGTCCACCTCCTGTCCTCCATCTCCAACATCCATTCTCAAAGTCTGAGTCATCATGTCAACTAAATCGTGCATGTCGCTGGATTCAGTCTTTCTGCAGATAACCCAGAAAATGTGAGAAGATGAACGTGTTGCAGATCACACGAGGAACAGTAAAATGCTGATAATGTATATTTGCTATATGCTCTCACCTTTCCCTGCAGTCTCCCTCTGAACGCTCTGTGGAACTTGTAGATGAGCCAAACTCATCTTCATCAGACTTGTGTTCCACCAACTTATCCTGTTGTGATAAAATAAACCAGTTATGTGACAGAAGATCTGATATTTTAAGACTAATTTTGCACTTAAAAGCTCCACACTGTCCTGTTTTATTCTTCATATTGTACAATTTAATGTCAGAGAGAGAGTTTCTGTACCTTACTGCTGGACTCTGTCACAGAATAGGAAGCGGATCGAGTAACTGGGACACTGTGGTACTCTGCTTTGGTGGAGGCAGTGTCATAAGATGCTCTTCGTGCAGCACTTAAACCTGAGCAAAGCAGAAAGCTAATATTAAAAAAATACTCCACCTAATAACTTTAGAACATTGCAGAAGCTAAACTTATTAATATGAAAGTCTAATTACCTGTGTGGTTCAGAGCTAAACTTTCTGCATGGAGAAGTTTTTTTTTAAATTACATTATGCATTTGTTTTTTTATTATCTTGCAATGGTTAGAGATATTTTCTGTTTGGAGTGATTACCTGCTTGGCAGCTGCTCTCCTGGGACTGCCTCAGTCGTCTTCTCTCTCTAGCAGTCAGAGGACGGTCCTGGAAACAAAACTGAATCACATTGTTTGTCACGGAAGAGCAATATTTTGCTTTAGTCAGGGTAAAATATATCATGATTCGTGGTCAGAAACAAAATACCAACAGAAATGGTTTACTGCCAGAGAGTCCCTTTTTATTTAACAGTAAAGACTTTACAAAAACTATTTGGGAAAATAAATCATCACTTCACAAGCTTTACTTTTATTGTTTTTTTTTAATCATAAAAACACATCAGTAGCAAAAATAGAATGAAACAATAGTTGCATAAAACCTGTGATGAAACAAGGAGCCTCAGGATCATCCGTTTCAGTTGTGGTAGAATTAAAATGAAGCAGTAAAAAAATCAGCAGATACTGAATTCAAGCTCACAATGTAAAAATGTAAAAAGTAAGAAAATGTCAGCATTAGATAAGAGTTCAGCACCTTAAGTTTTCAGATTTAGTGGGAGTAGTTTTTCTATAATCACGTTAGAAAGTTTAAAGTTTTTGCCGCAATCACATTTTAAACTAACAAAATAAAGAAAAGTGATACGGATAAAAAGCTCTGAAATGACGCCAGCTTCACTGTCGACCCTCAACAATATTCTAATCCTGTTTTTTTTTTTTTTTAAATCAAACAATTCAGGAGAAACATTTACTACATCAGTCTCACCTGGGGGACTGGTAGGAATCCATCCTGAGAGGAACTGACTGATGCTGAAGTCACAGCAGCCTTTTTGTTTCCAGTCTTCTTACTCCTCTTCTTCACTTCCACAGACTCAGCAGGAGGTTGAGGTAAAGGTCTTGGAACTGTCACCTTGTAACAAGAATAATACACACAACTCATTGCTACATTTCTGTTGCCTCTATTTCTATTTTGAAATCAGGAAATGAACAGTAGAAGAAAAACAAATTCTAAGCTATTACAATATAACATTACAGTACAGAGTGTAGTTGTAACTTTAGCTCTTGTATCCATGTTTACCTGTTTCTGATCTCTTTTTGTGTGTCTCGTGTGCATGTCTTTGTGCTGCTGTGATACTGAAGGTTCTGACAAATACCACGGACTTTGGCAGAGAGACGGTGACTCTTGTTCAGTGGCTACAGGGGGAGATTCCTCTGGAAGAGACTCCTGAAGACAAACAAATAAACTTTTCCAGCTGGGGAAAAATCATGTTTACAAGTTTTCTACATGGTGCAGTGGGTGTGTTTAATAAAATATTTCTGGATGTTTTGTAAGAGTGTGAGTATTTTAACACTTACCTGTGCTACTGGCTCCAACAGACTCTCAGTAGCTTCCAGGATGTCCTTCAAAACCATGAATAAACTCAATAAAAAAGTGATAATTAAGATAGTGTGTTTTTGGTTTATTTGTAAACTTACTTGGACGTCTGAAGTGTGTGGATGTGTTGGAGCTTGCTTGATAAGAGTCAGGGTGTTATTCTGATTGTCTGTATTCCCGTCCAGAACTCCTCCAGTGTTTTTTAGATTTGGGTTCTGTACATCAGCCTCTCTAAGTAACTCTATGGTATCATCTTTACAATCCACATCTGACATCTGTTTCTCCACAATGATGGAGAATGTTTCCCCCGGGTTGGGTGTGGCCTGTGGCTGAATATCTAAACATCCATTGGCTGCAGGCTTCTCGTCTCCGCCCCTGCCACCAACACCTGATCTGGCCTTCAGAGGGGGCTCCACAGGAGAGGGAGGAGGGGAAAGAGCTGGTTTCCCTCTCGCCTTTCTCTTTGTGTTCACACTGCGAGTCGCAGGTTCACCGGTCATATCGTGGCGAGACACAACAGAAGGAGGCCTTTGAACCGGTCTCCTCATCGCATCTTCATCCTGCTGCAGTGGGAGGTCGATATTAACATTGCTGACCGTTGCCATGGATGCAATACTGGTTTGAAGGACATCAGATGATGACGTTTTCGTTGGCTGGGAGGTTGGGACAGGAGGGAGATCTGATTTATCTACTTTCTAAGTTTGGAAAGAACAGATGAGAAATATAATAATTAGTCTGTTGTAATAAAGATTTTAGTATAAACAGCTTCATCGGTAAAATAATCAAAACAAACCACTTGACCGTTAAATACACACACATCAACTGAGGCAAGCTAAAGTTTGTGCTATCTATAATCTATTTTTTTATTTTTTTAAAACAGGTATTTCAAGTTTTGCAGGTAAGTCATTAATTCAATTAAAATCAAAAGAACAACAAGCAATAAGATTAAAGAGGTGGAAAAAAATCACAATATTCTATTTGTTTTGTTTCTTTTCTCTAATACTAAGTGTGTGTCTACGAGACAATAGTAACATGTAAATATATATATATTTTTTTTAAAGAAAGAAAGAAAATACATTTTGAAAACCTTTGTATTCATCACCAACTCACCTTCTTTACGCGGACAGGAGGTTCAGGCTGCTGAGGTTTTGGTTGAGTCGACGCTTCAGATAATGAACTGATGGACGCAGGATCTCTTCCCACAGCTTTTTTTCTTGACTTGGCTGTTTTTCTAGAAAAGTGAGAAACAAATAAAACTTTATGAGAAAAAAACTCATCGTTCTGCTTTACTGCAGTACAAGAGCAGAATCGAGGGTTAACAAAAATAACCTTTGTATGAAATGGTTCAAGTTGAAATAAAGAGAGTTTTGACATTTTTCATAAAAAAAAGAAATAAATCAAACTAAAAAAAGATCTGTGGCAATAAGACATACTCTTTGGTGGCCTCGAGGAACATGGCAATTTGTCGTTTTATGTAGGGCTGCCGAAGAATGAGTTTAACCTCAGGCCTGTCTTCAGGTCTCTTACACAACATGTTCTTGATCAAACCTCCAAGCTGGGGATCATATTGACTTGGCATCGGTGGCAACTAATGACAAAAACAACCTTTAGGTAATAACAAGTTTAGGTAATAATAAGTTTAATACACAATAGAAAAACATCAAATCTGACGAACAAGTAAAAACAGCTAAATACCAATTTTCACATAGCTAGCCAAAAACTTTAACTTTGGTAGCTTTATTCATTATTTACTGTGAATAAAAAAACAGAAAAGGTTACTACAACTAAAATCTTTCTGTAATTTATGGTAATCCTTGACTTGACAGACCCAATAAAAAAAGAAAATTGCCAATCTGAAACCAACCTTTCCCTCAACGATGCGATACACCAGTGAGTTCATGTCCTTGGCATTGAAGGCGTGTTTCAGAGTGGACATTTCGTACACACAGCAGCCCAGGGCCCAAACATCCGACTAGAAACAGAACACAGTCAGTTACCCAACTGACACAAGTTAGCATCAACAACTGTTAGGACTGAAAATACATCTAGGCCTGAAATGTTACGTTATCAAGCATCATCTCTCTACGCTGCGAAACCTGAGTTTAATGAACCCATCAGTTTATAACACAACCATTCTTTACGACAAGTATAAACAAGGAATTAATTCTATCAAATCAGACACAAATATAACTTCATCAGTGTGTCTGCTGCAAAGCTTTTAAAGTTCCAGTTTTTTTTTTTTTAATAGTCGGAACAGTTTTTTTTCTTTCTTTTATTTTTGCTTAGTTGAAAAAATAACCACCAATTAGTTTTGGCCGGTTTAAAAAAACTACCGTTGAAAAACAGAGCAAACAATTTGATTTAATCCAGAATCAAACCTGAGAAAATGTGATTTATAAAGTAGGTTTTG
>JARVJO010000365.1:22341441-22354880 GCA_031762555.1 Cynodonichthys magdalenae | reverse complement strand
CACAAGTAGGTGTGTATGCCAAAAACACTGTCCCACAACGTAGGGAATACCAGCCCACACACACACACACACACACAAAAGAGCAGAGAAATCAGCGGAGTTAAGCTGCTCTCTGTCACATTTTATCTAATCACAAAGATGCTCATTAAGACTGAAACTCAGTGTCATTTGATGAAAGAAAAAAAAGTGGTTGTTCAAATCTTTTTAAGTGTGGTTCTGTGGAAAGAGCATAAGCAGGTAATATCTTACTTGATGCAGATAGCACTTTGAATGGCCTCAGTGTAGAGAAAAATGAGTTTAATCATAATTGGCTTGATGAACTAACGGCTAATTTGGACCAGGACCAAAGCAGGTTCTTGCCATCTCAAGTTCATGTGAATGGCATCATGTGGTTATTTACACTGGTTGTTGCTATTTGGTTTTCCAAATAACCACAAGTATATATTCTGGATTAGAGCCATTTTAGGACAATATATTACTTTATCCTTAACTCAGATTAGCCATTAGCTCATCAATCTGATCAGAATTAAACTATTTCTCCAAACTGAGGTCAATCAAAGAGCTATCTACAACAGATCAGGTATTAATTTCCTATAAAACCCCAGTTCAAAAGATCTAAACTATTGATTTAGTGACTTCTGTTATTATTCTTGGCTGTCATGTTTAAAAGCTGCAATATCTGAGCCTGTTTAGACCAAACCATTTCCACAATTATATTACAGCTTTTTTTTTTAGCTGAGTGCAATTATTTTTTACAATCACTACATCCGTCTTTAAACTTCATATAAAGCAGCTGGATTTTAAAAAGATGGTGTTCTACAGACCTAACACTGCACAGAATTCACCAAATTTACCCAGAAACTGCACTTGCAGCTTCAAATAGAAATGTTTTTTGTGTTCACGTTCTCATTAGCAGGACATGAGTATTTAGCTACATCGTGTCTCATTACTGTTTTTATGTGGTTATAGTAAATTTAAAACCGAATTTGATGTCTGATATCAATTTAAAATAAGTACAAAAATCTTGAACAATTAATACAGAAGAATTAAATGGGTTTGATTAACTCTATTTTTAATTTAATGTATAAAAGGAGATGATGGTTTATTTTAGGAGATTGGAGCTTAATGAACAATTAATTCTAACCCAGTTAGCAATTATAACAAATCCTGGTCAGTATTTACGATAAAAAAGTCTAATACACAAAATATAAAATATAAAAAGAAACTTAAAAAAAATGAGTAGCGTTTGAAAATGTGTTTGTTTTAGTGATTCGTGAAGCTGATCAAATGTAAGTTAAATGGCCCTCCAGCAATGGATCTGGTGTGTTTTTTATATTTACAAAATATAAAAAAGGATTAAAGGACAATGGACTACATATGTTGAACTGCTGCTCCTCAAAACACTCTGATAGCCCCATAAAATATCCAAGTTTTAGCGTCTGTGTTGCTCCTGCAGTTCAAGGCCGCCTTTTTTTAAGTCAGCATGTAAGAAAACAAACCGGAGCTTAAAGTCACCCTGATTGGTTCTTACAGAATGCTTTGTGACAGAAATAAGATCTCTCCAGGGATCCCAGAGGTCCTTTGTTTGTTCTGTGCCATTTCCCACCACTTTATAGGAGCCGTAACTGTAAACCCGCTGCTGCAGAGTCCTCCAGCCACTGGAGGGGAAGAGAGCGAGAAGAGGGAAGCAGGCCATGAGGCAACAACAGGAAAGCCCAGACTTCATAAAAGACATCTTATACTAAAAGGTCCTGTAATAAAACACAAACAGGATAAATTAATTTCAAATAAATTACAAAAACAAGGAGTTAGAGTTAAGCAGAATTAAGCACAGTTTCACACCTGATCTGAGTCTTCATTGAACTGTGCTTTTTCTGTCTCCATGTAGTTTGTGTCGACATCATCGACTCCTTCTATTTTGTTCGCTTCCACGTGTTCCCTCATAACGGAGTATCTGTGCACAAGGAACCTGAAAAAAAACAAAAAAACAGTCTATTAGTAAGAACGTCAGCAGTGTGGAGGGTAAGGTAAGAACAGATAAACTGACCGTCCTCCACAGACATATTTCTTAACCAGCCAAATGCCCGTTACTGCGCTCATCAGGAGGATAGCGATGACGACCATCACTATGATGGCGGTATTTGGTGAGCTGTATTCATTCTGCTGTTTCCAAAGACAAACCGATCAAAGTGTGAGGATCAGAAACAATAACCAGGATGTACAGGATGGGTTTTTATTACACATGAATGATACTTTATTGATCCCATGATGGGAAACTACAGTTCGGAACAGGTGCCAGCAGCCATGCAAGGCGCTACCCTAAACATATTCATAAACTAAGATTATGAGACTGTTGGCAGCTGCTACAGCTGAGGTTATTTGTGTTTGATGTATGCATATTTATAATGGGTGTATTAAGAAAGATTGGCAGAAACAGAATTAAAGCAATAAAAATGCTGCAAAGCCATTTTCGTCTAAAAATGGCAAATTTAGGGCATCAGTGAAAAATAAGCAAGGGTCTGGTGAGTCGAAGAGTCTGATGTTGTTTGTTTGGGATCGTGATGCTCACTCGGCCCATAAGCATTTATCTTTTCATCACATTACCCTAATGTACCATTTTTTTCTACTCAATTTTTCCATTTTAGTTTTTGTTTAATAAATAATGACATGAGGTTCCACTATTGCACTATTTTTGCAAATATATTAGGTTTTACTGTGTATTTATTTTTCCAGTTTAGTCGAATGAGCAGGACTGACCAGAGAATTGGGATAAAGGGCGTTGCTGGTGCACAGCCTCATCAAGTCGGTCTCCTTCCTCTCCGGCTGAAAACCTCCTTCACATTGGTTTCCTGGAACCTTCCGGTAGCTTTAAATGAAAGAATAGTCAGATAAATAGTGAGCGAGACACAAAACAAGTGAAAAGGATACAACACAACATAAATGGTAAATTAATGAGGAAATCACACTATTGGTTGAAGAAATAAAATTCAATTTAAAAACCAGAGTTTTAGAAATAAAGACATCTCAACTTGATAGATAAATCTAAACTGACAGACGCTCATCAGTTGAACTGAAAAATTAAACCAACTTTGCCTTTGTTTGGCACAGTATTTTTTTTTTTATTTATCTATAGGCTAATATTCTAAGACTATAATAATCCATTTAAAGTAGCAAATAAACATTTATTATCTTTATAACTGGTCACACTTTTATTTAAGCATTTCTTATAAGAATATTTCTGGTGAGTAAACGTCTTTTCTTAAAAGCAAAAATGTCTAATGGATCCCAGCCGAGGACCTGTGGGTGGATAGAGTTTGCATGTTCTCTCCGTGCATGTGTGGGTTTTCTCCGAGCACTCCAGTTTCCTCCCACAAACAAAAAATATAAATGTTAGGCTAATTGATAATGCTAAATTGTCCTTCGGTGTGAGTGAGAGCATGAATGGTTGTTTCCCACGTTTGTCTCCATGTGTCCCTGTGATGCACCTGTTCAGGGTGTCCCCCACCCCTCGCACTGAGACTGCTGGATATGAGCACCAGTGACCCCTGTGACCCTGAAAGGAAGAAGCAGGTAAAAGATAATGGAAGGCTGGATGGATCCTCACCCGCTGGTCTGCAGCAGCTCTGTGGTTCCATTTAAACAGAACTCTAGAGCCTGACCCGTCATGTCCTCCTGCTCCACACACTCTGAGCTGTTCTCTGGACGATAATACCCAAAGTCACTGCAAGATAAAGCAGGGTCACATTTTTACCGTTTGACTTTCTGTGCAAAAGCTGTAATGTGATTCGATGCATTTAAAATAAAAAAAAAGTACTAGTTTTGTGCACTCAATCAGTTTTTAAAAATAAATTAGATATAATAACCAAGAACAAACCAGTGATAATCAGTCATTGTACACGGACAGCGGGACAGCTTCTTGGTGACTTCAAAGTCCCTCCCTTTCCAGCAGACTGAATCTTTCCTCAAGCGTAGGAAAGACTCTTTATAGCCTAGAACACAGCCGTCATTACTGGAGTCTTCAGAGTGAGCCTGCCACACTACATAATCTTCTTCATTACCTGCAGAAACACACACATGCCCCAAGTTAAAACTCATACACTGATAAAAGATTAGTGATCTTCTCACCTGTACTCACAGTCTCTGGTGAGGAGCTTCCTGAAGTCTATGGTGATCACCACCCAGTTACTGAAGTCGCTCCTGTACCCCCACACGCTGACGTTCATAGAGCGAGAGCCAGGCTCACTGTCCATGCCGCTGAAGTGAAGCGGGTCGTTGGTGAAGTTATACGTGCGCCAACACTGCCCTTCATCTGTGGAGAACCTGAAGCCCACAAATCCCCCCGTCACAAATTAATTTACATTTAATTCATCCAGATGCATCCAGTCTTACTTTATCTGGTTGACTGGCGAGCTGCTGTGCTCCACAGCAACCAGCAGTCCTCCAGAGTCTAGGATAGCGTAGTGATGGGGGCCCCTGAGTGCCAGCAGCCACGAGTAACCACCATCATCCGACACATAGACGTCAGGGAAGAGAGCTGAGGCGGCATCTCCAACACTGCCTGAAGGGAAAAGAAGGATTGGTGAGCAGAAAGCTTGCACTGAAAGAACTTGGGTCAGGACATATTGACCCTGTGCAGCGCATCATTTACATTTTTACCTGTTATCTGCTTCATCATAGCACTTTATCCACTAAATTGCCACAAACATGTCCATCAGATGCAACCATGTTTTATACTCATCACTGGAGCAGAGGATGAATTATACTTTCCCTAAAATGCCAGCCCTCTTGATTGTGATGGCAGCAGTGCACCGGAGCTCTGATCTTGAAAATTGCTTTTTTAGCCCCAACGGTAATTTACATAATGAGTTTTCCTCTAAATTCATGTATACCTCATTTAAATGTAGGCAAACTGCACCAACACAGAGAGACACTGTTTGGTTGGCAGCACAGTTTGTGGCACATGTTACTATTTGCAAGGGATTTATAATTAGGGCCAAAAAAAGTTGCACAATATTTTGTTGAATTTAGGTCTTGGCGTGTTCCTGTTTGTTTTACCATGAGCCAGGATGAGACCCACAGCGTTTGGCTGTGACAGAGGCAGCATTGGGACGTTCATCTTCATGGTGGTGCTGTAAGAGGCGTGGATGTGAAGTCTGCACTGTAACCACAAACACAGCAAGATGTGAGAAGCTCGCACTGAAAAACATTGTGCTACTTATTCATGTAAAAGATACAAAGCGTAACAACATAAAAATAAATAAGTATTAGCATGTGCATCTCACTCTGTTTGGTCTGTTTGTGGACATTTCTGTGTTACAGGGGCTGCTCTCTGGTCTTTGCAGCGGTTGCCACTTTGCTCCTTGGTCGAAAGTGATCACAGTCTCCACCTCACCTTCTGCAAAAAGAACACAAAATATATAACATACATATTAAATGCTACTAGTTTAAATATAGCTGCTTTGTATGTGGAGCACATCAACTGAAGACAAAAAGAAAAACTTTGCTTTCTTAGAAGCAAATGCTCATCGTAAAGAGTGGAATGACAAAAACAATGCTTTTTGTTTGGTCAAACTGGCTAGTCACAACAAGAAATAACGGGGAAAAAATATATTTTTTGTCCTTTATTTTTCAATGGAAAAAAACCCTTTTATATATTATGATATACTATATTCACACTCCATTTTTTATAATAGTAACACAAAAAAAAGACAAAAAAAGAAATAAACCCCAACCCACCCTTACAGAACAAAGGACACATTCAATTTTATGAATCCTATATACTATAATATATTTAGAAAATCAAAAGCGAGGCTGTGTGCGGGGGGTGGTGCGCTCGCTTGTCGGTCTGGTGCAGCCCGGGTAGAGCTTTGGCCGTCTACTCCTCTCCACCCCGGAATGAATGGTTCTACCTCTTGGGTTCGGATGTGGGCTGCCCCCTGCAGGGGGTGGGTGCGCACGTCCTGGACCTGGGGGGGTGAAGAGTGTGTATGGGGAGTGTGAGTGGAATATAGCGTCCTTTTTGTGTGTCTTTGAATGAATGGGTGTGAGGATGAGGGTGGGAACGTGTGAGTGTGTCTGTGTGTGCTTGGATATTTGTCAGGCTGGGACTTGAGCTGCCCCCTCTTCTGGTTCATCTGGGGGTCCACTGCTGGTGGTTGGGCCTCGCCCACGTGTCACGCTGCCCTCTTGTGGGTTGTGCCTTTGCCCGCCGGTGGCTCTCAGTGTCTGGGGCTGGGTGCTCCGGCATGTGCCGGCTCGGCCTGGTGACTGCCTGGTGGGGCTTGGGTCCTCTGGCCCTGTCTCATAAAATTTGCTGAGTACTTTTTAGTGAGGATATAACTATTATTATATACACATATATTTGGTTGCTACGTTTTTGTTTTCTCTATGTTTTTGCAGGTGCAAAGGCAGATTACAAATGTGTTGTCTTGGGTTTTCTAAATGCATCTTTCTCATACCTTCTTGTTTCCTTTTTAAGTGCTTTCTTTACTTTTCTCCTTTTTCTCTTCTTTGTTTACTTTTTCTGTCTCCATGTTCATTACAACGAATTAATCCCAAAATAATTTATAATAAAAGGTTTAAATATTTATCAAGTGGAGCATTATGGTGAAATGCCATTATGCTGCACTTGTGAAAGTAAAAGTGTTGGGCTTCATTTGGACACATTGCCGGACAGGACATGATAAAAAAAAAAAAAAAGTTTCCTTAAAAGGCCAATCCAGGTAAGTTGTAAGAATGAAAGCAATTGTGTTTCTGTTTTGTGTAATTTTTCCTTAAGAGATTTGTAAGGACAGTGCAATAGAGGGCCCCAGTTATGTTTTAAGAGAAGTGTAAAAGCTTACAGCACCTGGTATCCCCAGGCAGTCTCCCGTCAAAGTACAAAAAAGAAAATAAAACATAAAAAAGAAAATCAAAAGCAAGGAGCTATCTGGCTATGCATAATGACTTTACATATAGAATCATTAAACAATGCTATAATTCTGTAATTTCTCTAATTTTTATTAAAGTAGTACATTTTTATTAGTAATACCAAAGATTGTTGCTGCTGCATTTAGTTAAACATTGATGTTAAGTGCCTCTGATAGTATTTTAAAGATCGTGGACCAAAGCAGGACATGACAGAACACATGGGTTTAATTAGAAGGGAAGTTATGACACCTAGCACAGCTGGTATCTAAGCTTGGACTTACTCTGGCAAGTTTTGCTTTAGAAAAGTGAGCTCCATGTAGAACTTTAAACTGTATGAGATCTAGTCTTGCACAGGAAGCGATATAATTTACTCTTTGTAAGGTGTAAAACCGCATATCCATTTCCCCTCCTAACTCACCCTCCCAGTCTGCCTTAATCTTTGCTAAAGAAGTGTTCCTAAGAGACATGATGTCATGTAGGGTTGAGGAAAAATATTTTTGTGACTCATTCCTTAATGTAGTGTTGTGCTTGTAATATATTAATTCTCATACTTCTGTGTATTTCAAATGATAAGTGACACATAAAATAATCTATTTGTTCAGTTTTACAAGTATTACACCAGTTTATCACTTCTGTTAAGATATTGTTGTATTCTGTGTCACTAGGAAAAAAACTGGGACATCAAAACCAACAGATAAGACACTCACCCTGATGCAATCTGACCTGGAATGAAGTAAAGATGAGTCTACACAGCTTTGTGAAACATTCTTTCATTTTCTGTGCAATTCCCAAGTGTGCTTGTATTAAACATTGGAATCTTGACAGCATCTACATCAAGATTTGTGAATATTTATTGATTTATTGTGAGTTTTTGTGAAAGCGCCAACAGTCTGGTTACTCACTCTCGGAGAGTACGCTGGTCATGAAGACGCCTCTGAGAGACGCAACAGCTGTGAAGTCTGTGTCGCTCCCTGTGGTTGTGTAAAGGTGGCGCTCCAGAGACTTGGAGAAAACAGTTCCTCTGTCGTCTGACACATAGATGGTTCCAACACCAGAGTCTGCTCCACACACAAACACACACAAAATTAATTTGGTTAGAATACTGCAACAACATACTTTGTGCTCAAAGAGAAATTCTTGGCAACTGGTTTGACAAAACTTAATATTTGTGTTATCAGAGCCATCGATCGTCAGCATTATTAAAAATTCACAACACTGTGAACAATATCAGAGTTGCCCACGATCATCACTAAAGCTGCTTCACCACTGCTGACCTCCTGGGTCGTCCACGTGCATGAAGATCATGTCCTGATTGGCTGAGAGGATGGAGTAAAACTGCTGGTGGGTGACAGAAGGAAGCTGGGCCATGTTCCAGTGATCGCCTCCGTCCACCGAGACATGGATCACACGCTCTGTGCCCTGACACAAATACACACAAACACACAACTTATTTCAACACAGCACATGCATGAAGAAGTAGCTTGGAAAGATTTATGGTATGAAAATTAGAGTTTAGTAGAGCCTTTTGTATGAGATAATGTAGTCGGGAATTGTAGCAATGGTGTGTTAACAGGCCATTGTCAACAAATGTATTTAATTTGCTGTTGGATAAAGTTTTGTATGTGTATCATTAGGTGTTCTTTCACAACATTCAATTCCACACACAAATAGTTTAAGTGTGAAATTAGCAAGAGGGAATGCACAGCTATGAAAACAGAAGCATTTGTGAGAAAGTGTGAAGGGAAATGACTTCACTTTTCACAGGTCATGATTGAGAGTCTATAACTGCAGCCATTTTGTAACTAAAAAGGACAAAAAGACATTTGGAATAAATTTGGTTATGCAGCTTGTTTCCTATGAATGATAAAATGCAGAGAGTGGTGTTACTGCCACAAAATGCAAACTGTAACACCTCCGGTTACATCAGTAAGACATCTACACACACATCAGCTAATAAACCAGTATCAAGTTAATATACAGTATGTTAATTTCAATTTATAAAAACAGAATCTTGCTCTAGTTCCAATAATACCTACGTATTGAAGTACTCTTGTGACTGGGTATATGTTGATAAAACTACTCCACTACTGAATACTCTGAGTATTTTGATATTATATCTATTGTATTCATGCTCTTTGTGTTGTTTGTCCATTTATTTCTTATTACTGATAAAAGTTTGTCACTATTTTTATGTGGATTTTTCCATGTGCACTTAAAAACAGGTGTATTTAAGACACATGAAGAAGGGCAGTGTGTTTGAAATGTCCTTCTTGTACAAATCAAGAGGTCTATGAATCCAGCTCAGAGCCTTTTTCTCTGTGGGATGGAATTTTCTCAATCCAAGGAGTTTAAAACACTCCTGTGCACAGTTCTAGTCCTCAAGCCTAAAAAGGAAGGCAGTCTGGATTTGGGGATTCCAGACAAGCCCCCTGAGTTCAGTAAATAAAAAAAAAAGAAAAAATGTGGTATTCAGTCATTAATACAAGAGGTGCTCACATTCAACAACAAAAACACGAGGAATTAAAGTAAGAACATTTTCAATATTCTGGGTAATATTTTTTAGGTCAGATTATGTCTATGTCAGTGTTTCTGTTCATATCTATGGTGTTTACATGACTGCATGTTCTACAGACTGACATCTGGAAACAAATATCTGAAAAGAGGAGACATGTCAGACAGCACTGTTAAACAAACGCCTGCAAAAGATAATTTAGAACCAAACTTAAGCTTATTATATTATTTAACAAGGTTATTTTTTTAAAGATGTATTTGAAAAAAGTTACATCTCACAATTTGTTCTTAATTCATGGTGTGCTAATATTTCCAAAACAAACTTTGAACAAGTGACAGCACATAAATACGACTTCCCAGTATTTTATGTAGAACTGAGAATCTGCTGTAATTGTAATGGCAGAGGTTCAAGCCACTTGATGAAAAAATAATACATCTTTAATATGAATTTATATTTAACTTTATTAAACTTTTTCAGGAAAACTGTTTATTTTACTTTAAAAAGCTTAAATGATCTTCACTCAGTGAGAAAAAAAAAAAACTGAAATTATCCACCACCAGCTCAAATCTGACTAAATTTACATTGTTTTTTTTGTATTGTTGATGTTTGGATTGAAAGAACTCAACGAGAGAAGAACTACATTCTGTTTCTCTTACCCACACATCCATTTATTTAAAAATACAGCAGCAGACATACGTACCGTTCCTGTCATGATGGAGGCAAACACAAATCTTCCTCCCAGAACAAAAGAGTAAACTTTGGTGGCAATGGTCTTAAAACTTCTGCCGTAGTCATCGCTCCTCTTTAATTCTAATGATCCTTTGTTATCTGACAAACAAAAAAAAGGGGGGGGGATATCACTATAGAATTTAAACAAATATAGTGATGGTAGTGTGATAATATTATCCTCTTACTGCAAGATCCATTGCTGTTGGTTGTAAAGTAAATGCTGTTTTTTTGGCCCCTGGAAAAAGAAACCACACAGGAAAGAATTAGTCATGGAGAAAAAATCCAAACAACATTTCTTGTTAAATTCAAAAGTGATTTGTAGAAATCAGTGATTAAAGCTTTGGTTTCTCCAAAAGAGAATAAAACTTTCACACTGTTTGGTCAGAGAACTGTGGGCTGAAGAAGAATGTCATCACTGAGCAGAGATTGAGGAGAACCTCACAGCCTCTGCAGTCACTTTAGATTTAGGCCTGTATGACCGCTGTGGTCTCTGCACATGACCTCAGGGGACCTCAGAGAAAAGCCGAATCAGGACAGTGGCAGATGGAGACAACAACAAACAAACGAGACGCACAATCTGCTTACAGGGAAAACAAGGAGGGACATGAAGACTGCAAGGAATCAGACATGGCTGGACACACACCGAGCAGTATTTTTTTCATAAACACAGAATAATTATCATTAACTAGAAACTCTGTCTCAGTCATGTAGAGATGCTTTTATGTTTAAATCCAATTTCCTAAAACTGTCAGGCAAAAAAAATAATTTATGTCCATAAACTAGATCAAATTAAGCTTTGGAATTTATTTTTATTAAAAAACATATCTTCTATTAGAGTAGTTTTTTTTCCTTTCAAAAAAAAGATAATCTGATCTCAAAAAATGATAAAGTTTAAGCAATTTTAATCAAATCTCAAAAATAACTGCATGACTACGTAAATTATTGCAAGCTCGTACATGAGCCAATACATATTTTAGTAAATCCGAGAAAAAAGATCTAAATTGTAAACAACAGGTGTAAATTCATATCGGTTGAAACTGTTTAAGTAATAATTTGTAATGTGTTAATGGTTCAATAAAACCTGACTTATGATGAGAAATTCTCACCATCTGACCAAACACACACTCTTATGGAGTTTTCTCCACGTGCTGCCAAAGTCCTCAGAGAGCCACAGGTTCAACTGAAAAGACAAACAATATGTCAGTAAATAAACTTTGCTCAACTGAATCAAAAGCAGTGATGCGTAACTAAGGATTGTCTGGTTCAGCATCAGTTTAAGAGGTAGAGACTGAAACTCAACTGAGATACTGAGGGTCAGGAGTGTGTTGCAGTCTGCAGGGTTGTACAGCAGCTGAATAAGAGGAACAAACGGCAGATTGGTGGACTCGAATGTCAGGCCGAAGTCCAGCGAGCGAAACAGTCGGAAGTCCCCGATCTCTGACACGTCGCCTGTCAGGATCACCTGAATCAAAACAAAAACCAATTACATAAATACGTTTTTTTAAAAAAACATTTCTTTATGTTGACCTTTCCAAGGCTCACCTTCCCCGAGTGGTCTGGGCTAATGGCGATACCGAACTCCGTCTGGATAAACGTGTGGTTGATCAGGCGAGTCACGTCTTTGAACGTCTTTCCGTGGTCTTCACTGACACACACGGAGAAGCTTGCATTCAGACACACAAAACACTGAAAACATCCAAAACAATCCGCTTGTAGAGGCTTTTGCTCACCTTCTGTACAGGTTGGACTGGCCTAAACGCATCATGAACACCGGCACATGAAATGTCGTCAGCACCAGCAGCACCTAGGAGAAAATGGGCTGGAAGTTAGAAAACAAACAATAGCTTCTCTTCTTTTATTGTCACTGATATATGACACACTCACCCCTGATCTATCGCCCACCCAGGCGAGAGATAGTGAGCCCAGAGTTTGCACTTTGAATGTAAACTAGAAGAAATCAGAGGTGAACACTTTAGAAATTAGAAATGTACAAATAGAAGCAGGAACAGGGCATATTACTAAAATTATAAAAAGGTAGTTGCTTAGAGTGATAATTCAGATCTTAGTTTAAGTTATGAACAATTAATACCTTACCTGTTGTAGATAGCACTTTGAATGCCTCCTGCTTGGAGAATTAAGTTTAATTCTGACTGGAGTGATGAACTAAAAACTAACTGAGCGAGGCCAAAAGCAGAGTGAACTGATGTTTTCAAACTCCAACCCCTAAATACCAGAGCCGTGAGGGCTATTTTATAAACCATCATTATTTTCTCATTTCACAGTAATCCCAGCAGAAATATTATGATGGTCTTACAGGAAGTGCCTCGGGCTGCGTCATTGACATTAATAAAGATGGATAAAGCATCTCCGCCTTGTCCCGTTGTTCAGAATTGAAGCCTAAACATTCATGTTTGGAAGCTCCTGTGTTGTATTTTGGAGCAAGTATCTGTTCTGTTGGGAGGTGGAACTCTACCAGTAATACTAAAGTCCTGCCTACTCACCTTCCCAAATCACCAACAAACCGTCAATCATAGCTTAACATGACAATGTTCTTTAAGTTTCAAATAACTTAAAAAAACTACATGTGTTTAGATCTAAGCATACAGCAGCAAAGATAAAACTAAGTGGATTAACAAAAAACACCACCTGAAAAAAATGATCAGAAGTTATTATTGTTGTTTAGCGTTTACGTAAACTGCTATAATGATTTTGAGATTTGAGTTAAGGTGGCAGCAATCAACTTTGGCTTCAGCCCTGCTCAAAATAGCTATTAGCCTGTGAAAAAAAAAACTCTCCAAAATGAGGCCATTCAAACAGCTATCTACAACAGGTAAGATGTTAACTGTTCATACATTTCTACAAAACCCCACTTTAAAAAGATCCACCCAAATAATGTTTCAGCTTAGAAACACACTGAATCAGAAAAACAAACCAAAAATAACATTTGACGGGGTTTCTATTGTTGCATAGAGTGGGTATGCCAGCTGAGAGGACAGACTGTCCACACTGTCCAAAGTAACTCAGCCATTTGGACGCAGTCTGCACATGTGACCTGTTTAATCACAAAGGTTAGGCTAGACAAGACAATGGCTGAACATACCAAACATACTTCATAGTTTCAGAAAAGTTATGCTAATTTTACCCTACTTTTTCAAATATTTATCAACCCAACAATGATTTAAAGCTCAATAAAAAAAGAAGTAAATAGAATGAAACAGGGTTCGACAAATCCTATTGCCCGATTGCCCGGGGCAGGTAAAACCCCTTGTCGGGCAGGTGGATGTGTCCC
>JARVJO010000365.1:22294094-22318734 GCA_031762555.1 Cynodonichthys magdalenae | reverse complement strand
CTGAATATGTAATCTATGGTAACTCATTAGTAATATATCCATAAATCAAATGTTGCTATGCTGTAGTCATTCAATTGGAAATTACTTGTGGTCCACTGTTTTGTCCAAAAACAGCATATATCTTTGAATTCTCCATCAGTAACTTAAAATCAAGAATGCAGAGGATTAAATACAAAGCACTTGATGTGGTATCTTAGGCAAAGGTCACAATGACTATTATGTTTCATCTTTAATACTATTTAAAATACTTTTTTTATTATTTTCCATGGAAATCGGTGTTCTCACCTTCCTGTGCTATTCAAATATTAACTATGGATGTACTGTGTGTTTAGGTACATGCAATATTAATACTAAATAAATCAAATCAAAACCACCCTTGTCCAGATGTAGTGAATAAATACTGGCTGAAACTATGATCTCTGAAAAAAAAAACTTTCAACACATCTAAATATGTTCATGCCTACACAGACAAAAAAATCAAAGACAATTTTTTTTTTAAAGTTAAATAAATGATAACGAAAGTGAAAGCACAGCGGGATTGTTAGCGGTTTGCTAATAGAACAACAAAATTATGACCAAGGACAGAAAAAAACAGCACTTGTGAAATTCTCTTATTCGCTTCAATAATTTGTGAATTACAAGGAGGAAGAAAACCCCCCTATTATAGTCATCTAATTTAATTGTTCTATCTTCAGTGCCAAATGACAAAGCACTTTGTGCTGCACTTACCTGTCATATTCCGATCTGGTCAAAAACATCTTATCTTTCACCACGGTGGCTGCAAACACAGATAAATCCTTCATGAACATAAATTCAATTTTAAACCATTATAAATAGGGAAATCGAGCCCTTTGTTTTTTTTATTGTTCTAGTTGATAAATTAGCAGAAAATGAGCCGCGGAAAGAACGAGCATGCTCGTTAGCGAACTAGCATTTAAAGAAACAAATCCTGGTAGTTCTTCAAATACGTCTAACTTCAATGTTTATTAAATTTAGCTATGCTTAAGATAACATTAAGGTATAACTTTTTCTTTTGTTTTCTAAATAGCTACGTATATGAGACTCGTTTACCTTCAAACACAAACCCTGAATGAGTTTGCTAGTTTCAGGGGAAAGCTTCTTGATGTAACACTCGTTCCCTTCCGGTTGTCGCAGCAAATCTCAAAATAAGGTTCCGCCTTCAGAATCCATCGGTCCTTCCATAGTTAAATATAGAAGGACTTTATACATATTTATGGGTCCATCTTCCAGCTTGAGCTGGGAAGCCCAGACCTCTCTTTCCCCAGCCACCTTCCTTCCTCCTAGCTCTTCTGGGAGGACTCCAATGCGTTCCCAGGCCAGCCGAAAGACATTTGTAAATTATATACATACTATTTAAAACCGTGGGTAAATATTAGGATAATACGCATTGTTCTTTCTTATAATTCTTTTGATTGTTTAAACGAGTAAAAATAGAAATTGTATGGGTAGCACTGTAATAAACTAAGGCAGAAGAAATTGATAGTTTACTTACATTTTAGATTGAAACCCCCAGTAGAACAACAGAAAAAGAAAACCACAATATTTTTTAATAAGGAACTTTATAGCAGTAAATAAAAAAAGAACAGGACATGATTTAGGATATTTAAATGTCTTGGTCCGAATAAACGGGAATGACGTATCTGTCGAAGCATCGTTTAAGGAAAAAAATAAGTAGGTGCTCTAGACGGGTTTAATGAAACGTTTCGTCTCTCCTCCAAGAGACCAGTCTGAGGAGTTTCAGGTGAACTCAGCCTACTGCCTCTACTTATTTTTCCCTTTGATTTTTTACCTGGATTACTGAGATGCATCAGGACATTTAAGGAAAAACCTTTAGCTTTGGAATACATTTTTGGCTAATATCTGTAGGGTTTCAAAAATAAAGCAATACTGTGAAAATTTTAGCAATAAAATCGCATGAGGCCTGTAACATTCGTTTACATGTCATTAAAGAAACTGGCCACTAAGTGTCTCCGTAGAGCTTAACATTGAAAGCCATTAGTGTAAAACAATAGGAATCTGAAACACATTTGTATGAAAGATTTTAATTAATTATGGTTATACAACTAATAGTAATATATTACAGATACTTATCTTTATTAAATTGAATTATGTAAGTTAAAAAACCTAATTAAAGAACAGTAATCATTAGCAGTAAGAGAAATGAATAGAACTAAACAAGAAGTAAAGAGAATATTTGAATGATTTTGCTGTAAAATGAATCTTCAGATATTGTGCTATGAATTAGTTTTAGGATTTCTTAGTGGAGGGGCGTAGAACAGTGTCAGGTTTCATCTGAGATCAGTTCCATTTGGTTCTGCTTTGGTTCTGGGTTTCTTATGCTCAGCAATGTCATCTCTGGACTCAGAAACTGAAGTAAGATATATTTTTCTGAAGCTGACAGATGTCCTCCAGTCATGATGAGGAAGGGCTTTCTTCATTTTCAGACTCTCCTCTTCATACTCAGTAAGCTGTTTCACTTTTGGATCCAGTGTGTGTGTGTCTGTGTGTGTGTGTGTGGAGACGGGTTTTTCCTACAACATGGGGAAAATTTCCCCAAAAAAGCAGCATTGTGGGGACTGAAGTGAATCATGGGGACCAGGCTTAGGTCCCCACGGGTCCAAATGCAAGTTACGGCTGGGGGGTTAGGTGTAGAACCAAGGTTTAGGTTAGTTTTAGGGTCAGGTAGGTTCCTGTGAGGTTAATTTTATGGTAAATGGTCAGGGTTACGTTCTAAACTCTAAAAAAAAAATTAATGGAAGTCACGGATTTCAAAAACAAACGTGTGTGTGTGTGTGTGTGTGTGTGTATATATAAATATATATAGTATATATAAGGTTTGTTTCCTTCAAAGATTTTGTCTGCATCACAAGTTTTGGAAACTTTTAAACAAATTTCCTGACATGCTAAAGGCAGAAGTTCATCCTTTAAACACCCCAGGCTGAAATTGTGGCAGCATGATGGATTAGTGGTTAGCTCTGATGCTTCTCAGTAAGAAGGTCCTGGGTTTGAGCCACAAGTTAGACCTGGGGTCTTTCTCTTCAGCGTTCACATGTTCTCCATGTTGATGGGGGCTTTCCCTGCACACTCTAGCTTCCTACTATAGACCAAAAAACAATGGGTTGCCTTCAGGCCCAAGCCTCCCTTGCAAAAGAGATCTCAGTTTGACTTGTCTTGGTCAATAAAGAATAATAATAATAAAAAGTGCTCACTAAACTTCATCATGCTGCAGCATTTTCTTAAATATATACCTCAGCTAGACAGAGTAGAAACTGTACATGAAGTGTAAAAAGAACCAAGATCCAAAGAAATGTTGAAGTTGCTGCCATACAGGTCACCATGCTAACTGACACAGGTGTGAGGTTATCCCTCCCCGATCAGAGAGTGACAGACATGTATGCAGAGAAAAACACAGACTAAAACTAAGCAATAACAAACAGCTGCTGTGCAACAATGTGGATGTTTCTACAGAGTTTTATGTTGGACATATGACATGTTAAACACATCATTAATTATTTTGACGGTAGCAAAAATATTTCATAACCACTGCAAGAATTTTAATGAAGTTTTCAGAAAGGAATCACTGGGTGCACGTCTCAATGTCTGCTAGATGATTTAAGATGGCTGCCACAGCTAACAGACTTTAATCTAAACAGAAATTGCTATAAACCAATGAGTTTTACAGCTGTTGAGCTAAAATTTGGTGTGGTTGTTCAGGGGTGCTGTTTGTAAAGCTTTAACATTTAAATTTAACAATTTAAGTGTGCTAAAAGGTGACTTTTTAAAATCCACACTACTTTTTCAGACATTAGGTGTGACAAAAATGTTCCTGTTATTTTTTGCACAAGATACTTTCCAATTGGCACCCCACAGGTTATGGCTGAGAGTGTTTCACAGCACATACTCTAACAGATCATATTAGATTTTACAATATCACAAGATTCTTTAAGGGATGCAAGACTTTTAATTTTATTT
The DNA here is from genome assembly GCA_031762555.1 of Cynodonichthys magdalenae. Taxonomy (NCBI): domain Eukaryota; kingdom Metazoa; phylum Chordata; class Actinopteri; order Cyprinodontiformes; family Rivulidae; genus Cynodonichthys; species Cynodonichthys magdalenae. Next base: position 22,314,741 of record JARVJO010000365.1, on the reverse strand, counting down.
AAATTAGAAATGTATCCATAGGATTTATTTTTAAAATACACAACCTGATGTTATTTTATTTTTTTTCAGTTTCTGCAGCCAGCTTCTACACTGCAGGTATGTCTCTGAGCTGTGGTTGTGATATTTATTTTTTAATTTGTATGTTCTGAAAACTGTTCCCTTCTTCTCCGTCTTCCAGTGTGGTGTCAGCCCGACAGCAGCAGCAGCGTGGTGGTGGCAGGTTATAATGTCAGCTCCCCAGCAGGGTCCAAGGTGGTGCTGCAGTGTGTGAGCGTCCGCATGGTGTGGACCAGGGACAGGTTGAGGGACAGGCAGAGGGTGGTCCACTGGGACATGTATCGGGATTATCCAGATTACGCCATGGAGAGGGTGGTGGACATGTTCTCAGCAGGAGACCAGAGGCTCTACAGCTCCCATAACCTGAACAGGGTTGGCCTCAACCCGACATCCTTCAAGGATGGAAACTTCTCTCTGGTCATTAAAGGTCAAATTGTCCTTTGACTTCTTTGTGTTGAGTTATGAATTATAAATACTAGCTCAAATATATACATAACTTCACCTAAATTTAGCTACAAAAAGTAGCTTTTACCAAAATTTCTCCAGACTTCCAAGGCCTTTCACCTTTTAATTACTGATCATGATTGGCTGCAGCTGGTTCTCTTTCCCAGCATGAAAAAATTGTTTGACTACACTCATTGGATTAACCAAGGTTGATAACACCGAGGGCCACTATCCTGTATGTTTTAACTGTTTCTCCTCCAACACACCTGATTCAGTGGCTGAGTTACCTCTTTAAGTTCTACAGAAGACTGTTAATCACCCATTAATTTAAATCAGGTGTGTTGAAGCAGAGCAACAAGTAAGACCTGCAGGATAGTGTTCCTTGAGGACCAGGATTGCCGATCCCGGGGTTAGAATATCCAGGAACAACACAGAAACCACCAAAGCTCAAACTTGTCATGAACTGCTGGAACACATCCCACATAGCAAAATTTGTCCGTCCCAGTTCTGGCCCACACCAGGCACTAATGCTCGGCTCAGGTACGCAAAGAACGACAGCCGTTAGGTGGCCCAGATGTGGTTTGCAAGAGGTGATCCATGCATGGGCCAGTACCACAGAAACCAAACCACAGCTGGGCCAGTTGTGGCATGCCATCTTAAAAACTGTGCCTTCATTATAGACCTGGCGCACATCTGGTTAACAAACCACTTACCTCTACAGCAGTCAACCAATAGTGCCAGCTTGACACCAGATCTGGCCCACACCTGTCTGCTATGTGGGCTATGTGTCAATTCAACCCAATCCTACAATGGTCCATCAATGTCAAATTATAAAACTGACATTATGTATACATAAGGTCAACCTAATGTTATGTTCAGCAGTTAGAGTATACATGTGTTCATGGGTATATTAAAATAAAAAGTTTTAACTTTTTGTTTGGCTTTTTCCTGCTTGTCTGACAGATGTGGCGATGAAGGACAGAGGTCTGTACTCCTGTAACCTCCACCATCTTTACTGCCACCTGTATGAGACGGTCAGAGTTCAACTCAACGTGACTAAATCACGTATGTATGCCTTTTGAATCCAACACGCAAACTCAGGGCTGGCCGTAGCCAATTTGGCGCCCTAGTCAAGATTTCAGGTGGTACCTCTTGTTCAATTTACTAAATCTCCCTACCAATTTACATACATTCACATACCAAATTAAATAATTTTGTCTTTGTTATTTTATATCTTTAGAACAGAAGTTATTCAATTAAGATAATTAATAATATAATTCATTTGACACAGAATACCAGAAGTCTACCTCATACCTGCCAACTTTTGCTGACAGCAATGAGGAACACCTGTTCTTGCTAACGAGCAGCTGTGGAGTGAAGCAGTTCTAGGAGGTCTAGGGGTTTACTCCCCAGGAACTTTTTGTTAAAGATCTACTCAAAACTTTGCATTTTCCAGCCATTTAAAGTTTGAAGTTCTTGGAATTAACAAAACAACAAAAAATCAGTGTTTTATGAAGGTAGAACACTGAAAACCAGACTTTAACCTGAACTGTATCTAAGATCATAACTGAAACTTCCATTATCCTTATTTTGTTTTTTATTTATACACTGAGCACCAGTAGTTATATGATACTTATGATACTTTTATCACAAAGTAACCTCTGCACCATATAACATAGAGTAACAATTCCGCTGAAAAACCTGCCCCTTAGATGGACAGTGCCCTTAGCATTTGATTATAGTACCTATGCCACACACATCCTCTCTGATGGCTTGTCTTCTCATCACAAAGGCCGCAAAGAACAGCGTTTTTGGGATGGACAAAAGGCAGTGTTTGTGGTTCTGCTGGGGAGCACTGTGGTGTTGCCCTGCATCAACAGACGAACTGTGTGGACTGACTGGAGCAACGAGGAGGAAGACCAGCAGGTGATACCTCAGTTGGATAAATCTGTCCACTCATTCAACTTTTGTTGACTGGAAGATGGGTCATCTTTTAGGTTGTCCACTGGGACCATCAGCCACCTGGGTTTCACCATGACCGCGCTGATCGTCTGGTGGATCTGTACGCCTCCGGGGAGCAGCGCAGCTATGGGCCTCTGTTCCTCCAGAGGAAGATGAACATCAGCAGTCAGGCCTTCTCAGAGGGAGACTTCTCACTAACAATATCAAATCTACAGGTTTGTACGCAGGAGTGTAAAGTAATACCAAACATTAGAACATATCAAAAGTCTAACTTTTTGTATGTTTTGCAAGTTTCTCTTAAGGCTATTTTTTCTCATTCCCTTTGTCAAAACTCTTGCTATGAATGGGGAAAATTCTGCTTTTTGAAAGTCTTGTTTTTTGTAGGATTAAAACTGAAATTTCAAATAGCGGTGCTTCAATTCTGATCCATTAGCAACTAACTAATTTTGACATTAGTGCACGTTGTTAATTAACCCTACTGTTTGTTGGGGTACACATCTGATAGTATTTAGTATGTGTGTGGCCGTGCACATGGTAAAAAGTGTTTTACAGAAGGGTGTATTCATGTGCATTCATCTGATATGGAGCTTCTTGAGCACATGGAACAATCATTAGCAATGAAGCGCTTGTCAAGTCAAAATTTATAGAGAAGCTGGGAACCAGAAACCGCATTATGTTAAGCAATCATATGAAGGAAAAACACGGAGCAGTTGTTGCCATTTGTTAGAACAGCAAGCAGAAGAAGGTTTAAGGCCGGAGTCGAGGGGATTCTTCAAATTTTTGGGGATTTTCAGAGAATGATAGAGTGATAGAGCTCAGATGTCAGAGAATGTAGGTCAGACTGAACCAATAAAATAAGCAGCTGATTGGCGCCAATTTTCTTGGCAAAGTGGGTCATAGACCCCCCAATGAAATATGAGATTATATGTTGCAAACTTTGCCTTTTTGGATAACTTTACCATCTATTTTTAAAAAGTTTATACACCGTATAATACTAAGGAGAAAAGTGTGACTTGCAAATACAAGTACTTTAAAGCCTTATTTTATTATCATTTCATACCAAAAAACATGGGTTAAAAACCCAACAGCATCTTGAAGCTAGAGTTTCATTCAATGTTGTCATCTACAGGTCAGTAATTTAGTTGTGTTCTGTTTAAAATGAATGAAGAATTGATATTTTACCAACTGAAGACAACCTCAGTTGCAATAAATATACTAATTCTGACTGGACTAATGATAAAGGTACTTCATTTGTCACGAATGCATGTTCCCATGCAATGATGAAGTGCTCTGCATTTGACCCATCACACATGACAAACACCCAAATGGAGCAGCGAGCAGCTATATAAGCCCCCGGGGAGCAGTTGGGGGTTGGGTGTCTTGCTGTAAGGCTAACCACTAATCCATCGTGCTGCCAAATCTTTTTTTTTACAACTGTCTGAAAACCAGACTCAAAATTAGGGATGTGTATTTGACTTTCATAAACCTAGTTAAAGCATTTTCATCAGTAATAAAGAGATTTTCTCTAGTTTTACTGTATAACGTAAAACTGACAGTGATGGGTTTAAAAATAGCATTTTCACAAACTTTTTAAATGTTTTGAGATTGGACTTGTGTCGTGACAGCAATTTATTTTGACTTCTGTCTTGCACAAGTTGTTACTTCATCAATCCAGCCACAATTACATTGTATTTCTCCAAACTGAGGTTATTTAGAAAGCCACTTACAACAGGTAGGATATTTATTGCTCAGAATCTTTCCACAGAACCCTACTTTAAAACAACTATCATTTTATTTTCATCAATTGAATAAATAATAACTATTTTTCAAAATATATGAGGCTCAGAAAAATGTCTCTATGTTTTATGTCTTGTATGAAGCTAAAGTATAAAAGTGAATGTGATGTAGAAGCCTCAGACACATGATGTTATCTTGGTCACAGTTTGTCTTCATTCAGATTCACCACACCCAAAAACCAAGTCAGAACTCTTAATAAGTTGAGTTCATGTGGTGTTTTTGTATCTGTATCAGTTCAGTGTATGTGTGTGTGGTTTTACAGCCTGCAGACCAGGGCACATACTCCTGTCACCTTCACCATCATTACTGTGGTCTACATGAAAGAAGAGAGTTTCACCTCACAGTTGAGCCGCCGCTGATTCGGAGCACTGAGCCCGTCAAAGTTCAGCCTGACAAAGAAAAAGGTACAAATCTCCCTTTTTGTAATGGGTCAGCTTAGGAGCGCCTGCAGAGCAGATGCTTGATCATTTAGCTGATCTGAACTATCAGGAAATAAAGAATAGACACATCTGTTCTTTCCTTCAGTCTTGTTTTTGTCCTCCTTCATCCTGGCTGAGTCTCCTCCTGGACTTGTCAAACAGCAGAGCGGAGGAGGAGGAAGTTTTCTGTTTGTTTCTTCAGGGAGATGCTTTTTCTTGCACTGTCAGCTTGTCACAATCTTTGCGAATAAGAGAGTTTCTGATGTGCGTGTTTTTCCAGAGGGTTTCATGTGTCTATGCGTGTAGGAGAGAAAGCTTAGGTCTGTGTTTTTTAGGGCAAGCCAAGAAGGACAGATCTCATTTCAGAGGAATCCCTTGGATACGTTCTTTAGCTCTCCCACAAAAAAAGAATTCCTCACTCTCAGAGCTGTAATAAGGCAGCTGGACTACACTTTGAGTTTGAGAGTTGTTCTGATTTATCTTCAGTTTTTGCACTCTTTTAAAGTGATTTCTATCACAGACACATGCCTTCTTGTTTTGCCCTCTCAATTGTCTGCAGGCCTGTTGACTTTGGCAAAACATGCTCTATAACTCCACCTTCATCCTCCTCCTTTCTTTTTTCTCTTTTTTTTAATAAGTCCATGTGCTATTATCTGTTTTCTTTCTCCTGTCTTTAACATAACCATTATCCCATTTTTATAGAAAAAAGCTTTTCTGTAGTTTACAGATGAAAACAGGACACATAAGTGATTTGTTCAACTGATCAGAAAGAGGACAATAAATACAGAAATACCTAAACCCAGAAAAAGCAGGAAAATAAGAACATTTTGTTTAAAAATGGAGCTGAAGCCAACTCTTCCATGTAGTGAACGGAAACCAGAGGGGGAAAAAAAAGATTTTTTGTGTTTTTTTTTTCTGCACATGTCAGGCAAGCAACTACATATGTGTTATAAATTAGAGTTTTCAGTGTTGGGGTGAGGTCTTCTCTCAAGATTAGATTATATCTCAGTCCTCTTCCTCTCCATCCCAGCCCGCTCCGTTCTTCCTCCGCTCCTCCTGCTTTCTTAGCTTTTTCTGTGTTTCAGTGCCAGGAAAAGTAAATCACAGCGTGACACCAGTCTGGAGCTCATTTTGGCTCAAAAATGTTGAGTCTGAGGTCCACAGCTGCTTCTTGACTTGCACCTTTTTTTTTTTTTAATGAAAACCAGACTTTTTTTTCAGCCTCTATTTTGTACAACTCAAAAGATGTTGTGTAAAGGTTGGAAATAAAAAAGAAACTTACAAAGGCGTTGTTATAAAGGATTACAAAAGGAAAAAGTGCACATTGTACAATCAATGCAACTTGTCAGGGGAAGCTATACGTTGAGTTTTACATCATGTTTTTATTGTGTTAGGCGTAAGAAACTTCAAAGTCTAAAAAGCCAGCAGTTGTTAGTGGTTGTGTGACGTCTGACCACAAAACAACACTCTGGTGTGTTTGTGAGATAAAGAACAAAGAAGTGCTAACTTTCTGGGAATTTTTCCACCACTCAGACACCCCCAAAGCGGAGTCGCCTCGCGTCATCACCGTCATTCTCCCCGACCAAAGGAACCACTTTCTCCTGCCGCTGGGCTACGTCCTCACCTTCCTCCTGCTTCTGGCATTCATCATCCTCATCATCATCCTCGTCACATGTCGACGTCGAGCCAAAGGTCTGGGCTGCAGAGGCTCTGTCTGGTTTGCTTTGATTCACTTGGAATTTTTCAATATCTTTATTGATTTTTTGTTTCCTTTTTCAGATTTTTATCCTAAGGCATCTATGAGGTGAGCACTAACAGCACACAAACAGATCAGAAATCAGAAAAAAAATATTTAAGTCTAACTTTAAGTATAAAATAACAAACAACAGATTCCAGCCTGACATTATTTATTCAACAAAAATGACGCCAGAATGAAAACTAGAACTTCCTTCTGTAGTAATAGCTCCCAGTTGTTTTCTGAGAACCTCATCAACTGTTCACATTAATGTAAAGGAAATTTGGCCCTTTTCTTTACAGCATTGCTTCATGTCATTGGAGTTTGCAAACTTTATTTTTGCACAGTTCTGTTCAGGATCAATGTCTCATTTTATGACAGATAGATGGCCTCACATTTGACTCTAGAATATTTTGGTAAACAGAATAAAGAAAAGGGTCTGTAGCTCAGCAGTCAGTGAGGCTGCAGGTAAAGGGCATCTGGGGTAAAATTGCTAAATCTTCAGCAGAAAGAAGTAGCTGAAAAGGAAATGTTTCCTCTTAAATCCTGTGGAAGCAGGTTGGAAAAGTCTTTATTAGTTCTGACTGTGACAGGTCCAACAGAAGTGGCAGCAGCTTGGAGGAGTGTGAGGTTGATGTCAGCGAGGTGAATGTCTGCAGTCGGGAGGAGAGAAGATTCGGTGAGTTTCTTACTTTTAATTTGTTTTAATTGTCTGCAGCATTAAATGTGTGGCTAAAATGAATGTGATGAGGCTTTAATGGGTGTTTAGTGTTCTTGAAGTAAAAGACAGGCAGTGGTTCATCTTGGACTTTTTCCTGTTTAGACTATAAGAACAACCTGCTGAAAGAAAACGCCCATGTGAACACTCAACCAAAACTTATTGATCTTGACAAAGGTATGTGGTGTAATTTATCTCTTATTTTTCCTTCTTGAAACTCAACTTTTCTTTTGTTTGTGTGTGCTCCTTACAGAGATGCAGAAGTTTTCCAAGTGAGGAAAAAAAAAAATAACAGTAAAAAAACAGAAAAAAGGCGACAGAAGTGAAATTGAAGTCACTGGCTGGTCCAGAGGCTGCGCTCCAAACTAAACCGGTCCACACCACCTTCTGTCCTGCACTGCAGAGGGGAAAATGAATGCTGCCAAAGTGCTTTGCTTTTGGAAATCCCTGACCGAAGGGCTCATCATAAAAATCGCCAGCGTTTGACAAAAAAGTGTAATTAATAATAAATAACCCAGACACTGACAGGTGTGCTGAGTGTGACTCAAGCCTTGAATGTTGCGTGAAGGACGAATATGCACATAAATCTAATTGACGTTATTGAGATGTGAGGAGTTTTAAAATGATTTTTTTCTGTTTTTACAGCTTGAATTATTCCTTGTTATGCTTCTGTTTGCGTTTGTTACATTTTAACTTTACCCCAACCTTTTATTTTGGTTGGATTGAAGCTGTTTTATGTGCAAAGTATTTTTAACAGGTCTTCATATTTACTGCTGATATTTGTTTCTATTATACTTGTTAAGTGGATACAAACCTGTTTTTACCATCTCTAAAATGTAACAATACAGGCAGTTCGTGTTAAATTTATTGTGGGCCAAAAAATGTTTTAAGATGTGTTTTTGTTGATGTTGAATGTTTCTTTTCTTGAAGTTTTCAGTGAGGTTGTAACAGTGAAACTAAGGGATGAAATGACTCAAGGGCGTCCTCTAGTGACAAAAACAGCGTCAGCTGTTAGATCAGTATTCATTCTGTGACAATATACATGAAGCACACTACATGTTTACTAAAAATGTCCTATCTTTTGTGGCTTTTGCTTTAAGTTTCATGTCATACAAAGCTAATCCCAATGTTTCTGCTGCACTTTACAGTTATTACAATAAAGTCATGATTACATTGAGAAAATGTGTTCAGTTCAAATTTAAGTTTGTAAAAGTTAAAGGGGGGAAAAAAATTTGATTTGGTTCCTCCAAAAATTAAATTTATTTTGAAAATGTCTTTCCTGACTTTTGTAGTTGGTGCTAAAGTTCTGCTTTATGTTAAGATATCTGTGCTTTACAGATAATCAAACACATTAGATCATAAGTCATTTATTCATTCTTTTGTCACAAACAGTCCCTGAATTCAAGACAAATGGCTTTTTATACAATTCGTAGTAAGTCTTGAATACATCATCTAAAAAATACACAGTACTGTCATACATTTGATCTAAAAACAATAGAAAACATGGTCTTTGTTGCGCTGTTGGACACGTGTACTGAAGGAAGGAGACTGTGCGCTCATTCACACCTGCAGTCGGACTCAGCACAAGAAGAGTGACAACATTCACAGAATGACAATTAGCTTCTCCACACCTCCCTCTCCTTAATATTTCCACACATGGTCATTAAAACAAAAAAGAGCTACTGGGGCTAAAAGGGAATTCCTTCAGTAAGAAAAAAAAAATAGGATCAGAAGAAACTTAGGGCTGTACACAACAAGGCTACGGGTAAATAATGGTGATGATCTGTTTTTTAGGTTATCGGTCATGAGCTTGTTTGAGCTTGAACTTGTTTTAGTCAAAATGCCATCTGGTTTGTTCATCAGTCAACATAACATTGTAATGACAAACACTGTGATCTGAACAAGAGAAGAACCTATGGAATAAGAACAAAGTACATTTAAATCATGAGATTTTACCTGAACATTATAGACAAGTAAGAGCAGCAAATATGTCTTAGTGTCCATCAGATAAAAATAAAAAATGAGCCCACCATGTCTCGGTTATGGTAGGTTATACTGTTAACGGTGTGTCACTGAGTTGGTGTGGTGCTCATACTCTACAACACGTCACTGGAAAAGAATCTGATTAACTGAACAGGTAGGGCAGGTGTTTACACAGTGCTCTTGTTCAGGGGGCAGCAACTAAAAGATGTGTGATGAACAGCTGGTGGTTCATAGCGCCAGAGGACATGGAGTCTTTACTGTGAGATAAACCCCTCCAGGGGCTCTATTAACACAAAAACAACAGAGGTGTAATATCAACAATTAGGTGAAGACAGTCACATTGGAATGACTAAGAGAAAACACCAGTAACATGTAAAGTACGTCTCTTCCCCACTCTGTTGTTTAGGCTGGGTTCTAGTCTCTGCTGTCTGTACAGAACATTAAACCTAAAGAGTGGGGGGTCCACCACCTCCAGACGGGTCAGAAGAGATGCATGGCAGGTACTGTTGAGGTTTCTGACTTGTTCACTGTGAGTTGTGCAGTGGCTGACGTTCGTGTCTTTAGGCGTCAACCACGGGTTCGATGGAGTCCTGCTGAAGACCTTCCACAGGTGCTGAACCATCTAAGACTGGAGGCTGAGGGGGGTGGGTTATAGCCGGCGCTGAATTGCAGCTCACACAACCCTGTGAGACAACAGACGCATTCAACGTGTGTTCGTTACAGCACAAAGAGAAATACGAGAACTCCGGGGGCTTTGTGTTACCTGTGTGTCTATTTCCTGTGGGATGGTGTGCTGCTTAATCCAAGGATGGACCTGAGCCAGCTCCTCTCTCTGCTCCTGGGTGAACCAGGGCTGGAGGGGCTGAAGCATGCGCAGCTTCTCTCTGTCTTCTGCCAACACCTCACTCTGGTCCCTGAGTTAACAGAAAACTGGTCATTACAAGTCAACATATACTTTATATTTAAATACTCCTTAACAGCGTTAAATTTAAATATTCAAGTTATTTTTAAAAGTCCTCTCTTTATTCTTCTGGTAAAAACAGAAGGGGGTATATATACCTGGGGTGTATCTGGTACGTCATCATGACGTGCTCAGGTGTGTGCTGGATCATGCTCCACAGGGAGCCCTCTACTAGGCTGTCGAAACTGCACTTGTGCTCCATCTGTGCCTCCTGGCTCTTACGAGCTTTTCTTGACGTGTCTGATGAATCGTTGCTGGCGAAGTATTTGCTGCTGTTGCTGCTGCCTGTAGTTCAAGAAGAACTCTATTAAGTAAAACTCTCTCCTGTCTTGCATTTTGCTTCATGGTTTAATGTATTTCTTTATTAGCAATGTAAAATAAAGAATGGTGCATGTATAAAAATATAATTATCCTCCTCTCAAACATCTAAGATGTTAGATAAACTTTATCCACCAAACAAACAAAAAAAGGTTCAATACAGTAATTTAAGAATACTGTAGGTGTGCGTTTCTCTTCTCACCAGTGTGTGAGGTGGAGGTACCATTACTCCCAGAGCCAGATCCAGATCCCAGTGAACCAGACTCTCCTGATCCAGAACCTGAGGCATTGGAGCCAGTCCCTGACCTGGCGTCCTCCTGCAGCAGGAGGTCCAAAAGCTCACTGGATGTAGACTGTGCATCATGATTACTGGACTCACAAGGGGCATCGCCCTGAACAAAGCAAAAGTTTACAAATTAGAACTACACTTGCTGCTTGTACTGTGAACATATGTGAAACAGGCAGCAGCCATATTACCTCAGTGACATGTTGCTCATGGAGGCTTTCAGAGTGGTTGTGTCCAGTGCTGCTCTGCCCCTCACCCAGTTTGGGAAGTTCCTCCTGTAGCAGGTTGAGCTGCAAAGGAGAGCTCGAGCGAGAGCTGGAGAATAAAGCCCGAGGCTCTGCTGCTTCTTCCTCTTCTCCAACTGAGCTGGCTCTCTGTGAGCACAGAAGAAGGCCGGGTGAAGTTTGGGGGCCAGGCTGGGCCTGGAAGTGAGGCTGAATGAAGGAGGCACAGTCAGGTGTGAACCCTGGCATAATGTTGGATGTTTGGGGTACTGCAGAGGAAACAGACGGTAGGTAAACAGAGGGAAAGCCTGGATTGAAAGTTGGATAGTTGGGTAGGATGACAGCCATGACGGGAGCCATGTAAGAGTTAAAGCTCTGAGCTGAAGTCATTGTGTTTAAGTTATAAAAGTTCTGGACATTCTGCTGGGGATCCATTTGGACTGGTTGCATGCCTGGTTGGCTCTGACCCGACTGCATGATGTTAAAGTTGTAGCTGAGCTGGTCTGGAGGCTGCAGCATTACAGGAGCTGCTCCAGGCAGCTGCTGTGGTGTGGGCAGCTGCTCAGTGCCGGCCCTCCCCATCACCGGGAAGAATGGAACCTGGAGTGGGGATGTTTGACCGGGGGCTTCTACCATGTGGGGGTGCGAAGACTCTGAGGAGGGCCAGGAAGAGTCAGGAACCCGGTAAGGGGGGCCAGCTGGGGAGGCATAGCTGTCTGAGGAACCCTGCGGTTTGGGTCGCTTGTGTCTGAGCTTTCCTCTTCGGGAGCGATTCCAACCTCCAGCACTTACTGGGCGTCGGTAGTCTCCTACAGTGGCACAAGTACAATATAACAAAAAAGTAAGTTTAAATAAAGAAGTCTTAAAACACATTTCTTAAAAATAGTTGCATTTCTGCACAAATATACAGACCTGGGTGGTAGGAATGAGCCATTGAGCTATTTTCCAACTGCAGATAGGAGCTGTAGGGACTTTGGAGAATGCGATGACGGAATCGACCCACATATTCTTGTTCTTCTTTCTGGGTGTGAGCTGACAGCACCTCTTTGGTGAGACCTACAAACCGTCTTTCCTCTGTGGCAGGGCTTGGGGCAGGACGGATGGGGGTTGCAGAAACATCGGCAGGCTCGCTGCTCATCGGGGCATCTTCTGGTGCTGTGGCCTCTGTGAAGAAAAAATTAAAATTAAAAATTAATGACAACAAACAAGTTACTTTTCATATTAATCCACAACCTTTCATTATAAAGTTAGTCAATTAAAATGTAATATTTACAAAATAAAATCAAAGGTGCACAACATCATCTCAGCAGCTTCCATGATATATGTTTAGTACCTGACTCAGGTTGAGGCACATGGACGATGGTGCTGCTATACGAACACTGGCTCGTGACCGAAACAACACTCATGGCCTTAGAGGTCATTGTGATGTCTGTCAGAGGCGCCCCGACAACTGCTGCAGCTGTAGGGCCCACTAACACCTCACTGTCCAACACAACCACTGAAAAGTGAGGTGGAAATATGTTAAAAGTCTGGACTTGTTTTTGACTGAATACTGAGATGTGCTCTGTGTGCTTTTACCATCTGAACTGGTCTGAACCACACCAGAGGCGCCTGCTGGTTTGTCCTCTTCTGAGGTAGAGGATGAGGAGGAAGAGGTGGCCAAAGAACGAGACTCACTCTTTCGTTTTAGGACTTGACCTGCACAGCCCTCCAAGTATCTGGATCACGCAACAATAATAAAAAAAAACCAAACAAACCCAGTCAGATGCCTGCAATAGCTGAGTGCTTCAACGGAAAAAATATGTGAAGCATTGTGAAAAAGGTATTTCTACACACCTGATGATATTGTCCACACAGTTGATTTGCTGATAGGAAGGGATGTGGGTTTGTTTCCTGCTTGCACCGTTTCCTCTGGTCTCAAGGTTGGAGGCTGTGGGGGTTTGAGGTACTGTAGAAATAAAAATAGGTTTTAAATGATATCAAGTTTGGCAACCAAGGACATGTTTTTCTAACTCAGTTATATATTTAATATTTTTTTAAAACTGCTTTACCTGCGGTAGGTCTGCCAAGACAAGAATGTTTTTGGCTGGAATCTAGGAAAGTTTTTCGGCCCCAGGTTTTTGTTCGGTTCACGTCAGCACAGATCTGCTGCAAAGTCATCTGCAAATCCACACACAGGCATGCAGGAAACACAATGTCTCAGGAAGAGTAACGTTTGCAGAACAGTTGGAGAAGAAACTCATGGCATGGTATTTTACTGTGATGTCTCACCGGTTCTCGGTGCGAGTCCTCCCATAGATTACCATTGCTGTCACTTGAAGAGGCAAAGCTGATGTAGTGCTCATGAGAGCCGTTACTCCCCAAACTGCCGTAACCGCTGGAGCCATTGTTGTGGACCGGCTGTGGACAAAAGACACAATACAGTCAATGTAGTGAAGGGTTTTTGAAATGGTATCTATATTTAAATAAAACATTTGAACAAATTGTTGATGAACATTTTCATTTAGTTACTTGCAGTGGTAAAAAATGTTTGTGTCGTTTTCAGTTATGAAATAATTACCTGCAGGAAAAGCTTATAGATTTTCGCTTGAAGATCTTTGATTTCCTCATATGTAACTGGAACGTCTTTCTTTATCTGAGCAGCAAATACATCCTCATTCAAAGGACTCCTGCAAACAACAACAGAACAGCATTTGTTATCTCTATCATTAAAACGGTTCATTTGAATGCCCAAATACGTTTTTCTTAGAAATAAAAAAAATAATGTTCATCACTTTCAAAGAAAACGGGTGAATAGTGTCTTTGTGATATCATACGCACGTTCTGACTTTGTGCCGTCCAATAATGAAAGCCACCTTTCGACTCCAGGGATTAATAAAGCTGGACCAGCTGGTGTCCAAGGTGATATAGTCTCCATTCTGACAGCGCAGACGCACCGGAGAGTGCTCAAACGGAGGCTGACCAGCATACTTTAACACTGGAAGACATGAAAACCGAAATGGGACATGCTTCTCACAGCAACCAACGGTAGGTGAAATCCTCATTCTCTCTCTCTGAAAGAAACACTTTTAAACAAATTGTTTTTCAATGTTTGACAATTCAAACACCAGATATAAAGAGAAAACACTATTTCCAAATAGAACTAGGTTAGTTGTACAGTAAATATAAAAATGAGTCATTCTTCCGTAGAAATAAATGCGATGTTCAAAATGGTATGTCTGAATAAATGCAGGAATCCACTGGATTTAGTTTAAAAACCTTTTTTCTTTCGTCTTCTGACCCCTATCAGATACAGCACAGCACAGGCCTCAGCATAAGACCTTGAGCTAAGAACCCAAACAAACAGCCCAGTCTGTCCAGGCTGGATCTGAACAGAGACTCTGCAAAAACACTACCAGCTTCTAAAAATACTTAATTTCCTCAACATTATAACCTCTTCAGTCTCTTCCTTTTTACACCCCTGAAGGTGGTAACTTTTACGTCAGACATCAGAACGTAACTAACTATTGTTTATACAGACAGAAAGAACATCAATAACACACACACCCACTCTTTGTCTGTTTTAAACTTATGGCTGCAATGATCAGAAAGTATAAAATACAATACTGCATCTAACATTCAGTTAATCAATTACACAATTTCCTTCACTTCTGTTTTATTTACAATTTACAGGCTGACTGATTTTCATTTATCAACAGACCCCTCTGATCTCATCCTTCTGAACCACTCACCTTTTCTGTGCATGGACAGCATGAGGGGACGGTCCTCTGGGTGGATGCAGGTCAGCAACGATGTGCCAATCAGGTCCCGAGGAAGGTATCCTAGTAAAGGCACAGCCCTGTGGAAAACAACCACCAGATTAACTCGCTTACAAGTTAAGTTTACAGATGAAACACTGTACCACTTAAAGCGGGATACAGATTCTGCCTTATTTTGTGTGTGTATTGACCTGTCATCAACTTCCAGGAATATACAACCAGGGGAGTGGGTTGTTGTGAAGATGCGCTTGTCCATGGGGATCCGAGGTGCTGAGTAAAACAAGAAAGAAAAAAAAAATCAACCACTTTGTTTCTTGAAAAATGAGTAGGTGTTCACAATCAAAAATATCTGACAGAAATTAGTAACACAAAAAAATTTAAAGTTGCATGAACAGCTATAAACAAAAATGTGTTTATAATTTAAGTAAGGAAATCACTGTACCCTCATATCCAGAGATGATTCGTTCAGCCAGTGCCAGGCAGCATGGCTCCTCCTCTTCCCCTGTTCCCTGCACCTTCAGCTGGTACGGCGTGATGCGAAATGGATTGTACCGTATCTCTCCGTCACGATCTTTGCTGCCCCTGAAACATTTGTTTTTCCCTCAGTGGAAGTGAAAACTGAGTCCCAAGTTTAAAAAAAAAAAACATCATACATTGTTGACCTATTAATATTGTTATTGTTTTATCCATCAACTTATTCAAGTTTGGCCTCAACCAGGAAGCTCTTCATCATCAAGTAACTTCACCCCCTGCCATTTTAACTAGGCCACTGTTTTTCTTTTTAACCAATTAGCTTTGATTATTTTGGACTTTGACAAAGAACATCTGGAAAATCCTGAAGTGTTGGGTACCAGAACATGAGCAGCACATCTTCAGGTTTTGTGGTTTGTAGTTGTCTCATTTCTCTTCAGAATTCTGACTGGGGGGTTTGAAGATAATTTGAACTCACTTGAACTGATTAACTGCGTAAATCTTTTATTTTCTTGTCTTTTTGGTTTGGGCCTGCTACTTTCCCGAAGAGCAGAAAGCTGCATTTGTAGGTGACTGCTGTGCCTTGTTTACAGTAGTATTTAGACAGGTGACAAGTTAAGTATAATTCAAGATGTGTGTTGGTTATTTTACCTAACATTGATCACTATCATCTTATGACTAATGTATGAATAGTTATGTAGTAAAACTAACAACAGTCAAATCTACAATGTACTTTAAAAAGTCAGTTTGAGTTGTGTTTGTCTGACATACACTGGTAAAAAGTACTGGAGGTGAATTTTGACTTGGAGTAAAAAATGTGAAAAACTGACCTTATCCTGCAGAAGAAAGACTTGACCTGGGCACTGTCAAACAAAACTCCAGCTGTAGAGACACAGAAAAGACAAAGTTAAATATTCTGATTTTAGCTTGCACTTATGTATTTTCACAAATTTGTACAAACTAAACTGATTCAAAATGTATATTATACAAATGTAAACAAGTACTAAAATTTTAAACACTTTATTATATGAACATAAAAATCTAAAATAAAATTAATTACTTTATGCATGAGAACCTCTTCATGTTGTGTTGTTTGGCGAGGAGTCTTTACATTTAGGTGATAAAATGAAAATTCCAGTGTTTTTACATAAGCAGCAGCAACAAAGTGTAATATCATTTTAGACTTTTGTCACAGGAAATGTCACATTGAAAAAATAAAACAAAACAAAACAAAAAAACACAAGGATCACTTAATAAGATTTAAGTAATCTGAGCAGTGGGTCAAGGTCTTCCAGAAACTGGAGTGAATTTGATCACAACTTGTAATATTCAACCACTAATAATGGGTTGACAGAGTCTAACACAGGGTTCCACAAACTTCCATGCCATGACCAGGGACCCCGCTTGCAAACCCACAAACAATGCTGCAAAATATGTAAACATCAACTTATAGAACGTTTTTTTCCCCCACTTTTATTCACCATTCTAATATTATTCACCTTTTTTAGCATAAGAATTTTATTAACTAACATGTTTTGAACACTATTATATTCCCACTGAAAAAAATTATTTTCAACAAAACTGACGACAATAAGAAGAGAAATCAAATCTCTTCTTAAGTTCTCTTAAATAACATTTCAATATATAATTATAAATTAGATTGTAAAATAATACATTTGATTTTTAAAAATATCTAATAAATGTTTTAAATCATTATCATAAAATTAAATCTGTTTTTCGTCCCCCCCCTCCACAAATCTTCCCTCCAGCTCTCTAATGTCCCCACAATTTGAAAATCACTGGTCCACTCTCATTTCATTATAGAACTCCTACAAAATGCCATAGTGATATTAGGACAGTCCAGTCAGACTAACTTATATTAGCTGAAATGAAAATGTGCTGAAAACATGCAGCATTGCTAAAAATGAAAACACACCTGAGTGCGAGTTGCTCCATGGTGGCAGATGTGGCTGTGCCGTGTGTGAGTAGAAGACGTTGACATCTTGGTGGAAGAGCAGCTCAACAAACTTTGCCGATTCCAGGTACTTCCTCTTGCAGCACAGTAAGCTGGGAGCCTGCTCCGACGCGTACAGCACTCGACCGCTCGACAGGGAGAAAACCATGACGAACGAATCCTACTCACAGGTATACAGAGACATATGTGCGCATATGCAGAAAAACAGCGCACACGGGCCAAAAGCAAGTAACACAAACACACAGGAGTTAATATCTGCGCAGTGGAAGTGTGAGGGAGAAACAAATGTACACATGTGCCAGAGGAACACTGTCAATCCGAGCATCAGAGCACTGAACATATTTTAAACACAACAAATGTGCTGTTTAAATGAGGTGCAATGAAAATAAAGTAGAAAAGTTAAAACTTTCCAGTTCCTATAAATCATGCATCTATATGAAAGAGAAATTTGCTTGTTTTCATACCGTGTTTTTAAGATTGTGCTCAGAGGTGACCCTCTCCAGCTCTTCCAGAGTGCAAACAGTGGCATCTTTCCTATGATCCTGCCCATTTCGCATGAGCAGTTTGTAATAGTCACTGTTGGCTACAGGTGGGAAAACACAAATGCAATTCAGAAAATAATATAAAATTTTACAGTGGTTTGAAAAAAAGAGGTAAAATCTTTAACATTTATCTGGTTACTCAGGTTACCTTGAACTTGCTTGACACAGTTGAGAGCATAGTTTAAGGTCTCCACAGTGCTGGCTTTGATGCGGCTCCGTTTGTCTGATGGAAGCCTCTTTTTCATCTCAGCCACTGTGTTCATCATGTCTCTGTGGTCCTGCCCTCTGCCACTACCCGTATGCTCACTGATGAACATGAAGACCATAATAATGAAGATATTTAGATCAGACGTTTATAAAACATAAACATACATTTGTATGCTGTAGTTTTTAGACCTAAAATTCACAGATGGATTTTGATTTGAAAAAATGCAAGTTAAATACATTTTAGCAGGGGGTTAGGTTTAATTCAATTTTAAGGACAAATGTAAATCTTTAATTATTTAATTGTTACAGTTTTCAAAATTTGATCACATGCAGGGAGTCGGTACCTTTTAGTGAATGATGAGGTGGATCCTGTGGCACTCTCAGGGCTTTGATTGGCTGAGGATGAAAGATCATGTGAACTGTTAGTCATCTCCTCATCCTCCTGCCCCACTTCTTCTCTCAAAGCTCCTCTCTCCCCTCCCCCAAGGCGGTTGGTCTGTGCCAGCCGACCCTGATGCCCTGGAGGCATCCTCTCTTCCTCTTCAGCCGCTGCTGAGGAAGATGGCAAAGCAGGCTCCTCCCCATCTGGACCGCCATCATCTCTTGACATCACAGCACTCTGGTCACACATTAATAGCATTTTGTCCAGACAAACTTGCAAGTAAAAGTTTTCACATGTTCAACAGAGGGAACAGGCTCCATGTGGGGAAGATAAGTCAACGTTGAAGCAGTTGGTGTTGAACCCTGGACGTAACGATCAGTCTTGAGAGCTGCATGACAGAAGAATATGAAAAGAAATTTTAAAAATAGTTTACTAACTTTACATCATGAATAACTAACAGCAGTTAATAATGATTTTAGGACTTCTGAACGCTATGAAGCACTATCATAAAAGTTATATAACATTAATTAACAAGAGCGCAATGTTTACATTTTTACAAAAGGTGAACTAAAACAATTTATCCTCTTGTCTGACTCTAATGGTCAGTCTAATTACCAAAGTGACTCACTGTTGTCTTGAGATCAGCCTAAACTCTGACAGTCACTAAAAACACACATAAATCATTGATAATATGATCATTTGTTGTGTAGTAGCTTTAACTTTCAAAAAATATTAAAGTGTTTTGTCTTTTACATTTTTGGGCTTCAAATCACTCTCAAAACGTATTGGACAGAGTAAAAAATAAATCATCTGAATGCGTACAAACTGCAGACACAAGAACATACACATGGAAGTGAAGGAATAGACAGTAACAGAAAATAAAATGCAAAATATAAACATCCCACACTTTCTCGTGTCATTGCTGCATAACTGATTTATCACATAAGGAGTGTTTAAACAAAAGATAGGTGCTGTTGTGCAACTATGATACAAAAGACTAGTCTTTTTCATATCTGAGAACAGTTATGAGTTCATAAATCTATAAAAAAACCAACAGTATCAAGGCTTGGTTCAGCCGTTTAATCTTGCACACACACGTAATTCAGACCCATCTGGGAAAGTGATAGTAAGAGCCATGACAATTTGTACAACAATTAGACAGCGCAGTAATTTAGGTAGCTAATGAAGCTTCACTTAATGTCACATTTTCCCACAACAATATGTCAAGCAAGAGCACGGCAACGCTTGAAGGGACAAAAACACATTTGCTACTACTAACATTTAAGCAGATTTTTTATTCAAGTGATTTTATCCTGTAATAAAAAAGCATATGTGTTGTAAGTTTTTATTTAATTTTAAGAAAGAAAAAAGCTTTTTACAAATTGTAATGCATGCCATGCAGTATAATATGGATTTGTACAGAATATCTTTTTAATTATAGTTGTAAAATAAAGGGTAATTTTATAATAGTGAAAACAATACTACTAGGCTCATACACAGCAGCCTCTCAAGGTAATACTTGCAACTAAGCAGGGATGCGTCCTATGCCCCCTACTCATTGGTGGTCCTGGACTACTAAGTGAGGACACGTAATCACAGTAAAATGACACAACATTGGGTCTGATTTAAAACAACTAGGAGGGAGGTTACAGAAAGGAGGTGAGGATGTCCACAAACTGGTGTGACTATAACGCAACATTAAAAAATTACAAATACAAGGAGATGATCAGCTTCAGCTTCAGGATGACTCGGTGAGTGCACATATCAATCTCAAGCAATGAAACTGCACACTTATTTTCTAGTAATAACATATAAACAAAGGATTTTAAAAAGCTAGGTAATCTTCCCACACAGCAGCTGAAGAAGGCTTACAGAAATCCAACCATATTCACAGCACTCATTACATGAAGCATAAAAAGTGTGTTGACCAGGCACATCATTAACACCTCAGACAGAAGGGTCCTAAACTTGCTGTCCAAAGTGCCCAGCATCCTGCGTGTCCCCACTGAGCCCAGTCAGACGGTTTTCTTTCACTTGATTTCAGACTAGAGGTACAAAAGCCTGCCTAACAACACTTCCAGATTCATTAATCCTTTCTACCTGGTTGCTATCAGACAGTTAAACAAAACACTCCACTGAATACACACCACTTCTACATCTCTCATAAAGTACAATAATAATAATTTCTAGTGTGATATTTTTTTTTTTGAGGTAATCAGGTCTGTGCTTATATGTATGTATAAATATGTATTCAGAAAATATTAAATATTGATAATTACCAGAATAGTTTCAGCTACAACACCAAAGTTTTCCATTCTTCTTGAACACTGTAAAGCAACAATTACTTGTTGTTTAAAATCATAGATGAACTAATTATGGTTGGAACCTATTCATTTATTTAATATCAT